>JAWNOV010000157.1:0-92589 GCA_035045575.1 Drosophila falleni | reverse complement strand
AATCACAGCTGGAACCAGTTCTCGACAAGCCGCTCATCTAGTTCAGTACACGACAAGCCTGCTCATCTAGTTCATGCTGTGCCGATAGTTATATCGATAAACGGATTAGGCTGCTGCTGAATCCGACATGTACAAAAATTAACATGTTATACCTGTTTTCGTCCCCGTCGGCAAAGCGTGACGTCACATACTTAGAATTTTGTGAGCGCGCGTTACATTATTTTTTTTAGCGATTTTCAAACGGAAGTTTTTCTGATGGCGCGCCATATCTTTTTGTGACGCGCGAAACGAAAAGAAAAGAGCGATGTAAAATAAAAAGGTTGAAGCTGAATTAAAAAATGTATATATACGAATGTTTATATATATTTAAATATATAAATTCTCAAAAAAAAAAAATTAAAAAATGCTTTTAAATGTTTAGTACGTAACATAATTTTTAGCATTCAATATTTAAACAATATAAAATAAAGTACATTTCTAATTTTTGTTTTTCTTTAAAAACCATTATACCCAGTTTGCTCTTTCTAAAAAGTAAAGGGTATAACTACAACTGACACAACTATGATGGCGGATGCAGTGCCAGTGTCACCATGTATCAAAAACAAAATACTAAGTGGCTACACTGTTCTGCCAGTTGTACCTTCCCCACTTTTTGAATAATCATATCTGATTTAAATAAATATATATAAGATCATTGGAAATGTAGAACATCGTAATTAAATTAGTTTTTTCAAATCAGGCTAATTTTAATCATAAAAAATTGGCATCAATGAATCGCACTGAATTGGCGCTGCCACCCACTCGCACTCGCTGAGGCTACCGATACTAAACGATCCTTAAATGCAACAAGCCTTTTTTAAATATTATAAATGTTTTCAAAGTTGTATTAATTTGGGAATGTTGTATTTGTATATGTATATTAAACATAAATATTGGCTGAGAGGTTTAGAAGATATAGCCTGTTAATTGAATATATAAATTTTATTATATTTGAGAGGACAGCAGCAACAAGGCGGGCGTAGCAGGCAGAGTTTGAGAGTGTACTTGACAACTTTTGCATTGAACAATTGACCAGTGCTGCCACACAAATTTGTTTTGTGGCAATGTGGGCATTCATTACTTAAACGGAATATAATGTTTGGATCTTCCTGCACTTATTTTTATTTATTTTGACATGTTTTATTTAATTTAAAATAATCTTCAGGCAATATAACCATATCTGAAGCATACACATTTTGTTGCATTTCAGAAATATACAGTGCTGCCAGACAGTTTAGTTTTGTGTTTTAGCATTGCGGGCTCAAACTAGTTTAAATGAATTAGGCTTGTTTTGTATTCCTGCAACGCATAATAAATTAATGTGTTCTTTATTATTAAAGAATAATTAAGAAAGTAGTTCTACAAATATATTTACATATTTTGTCTATCTGCCTACTTTAATTATCTTAATTTCCGCGATTGATTTTTAATCGGTGCATTTTAAATAATGAACGTTTTAATAATACAAATTTTAGAAGTGGGCCCCAGAGAGGGAGTACAGCTTCCGTGGTCGTGGTCGTGGCCGTGGCGGCGGATATGGAGGTTGGCGCCAATTTGGACCGCCAATATCGTTGGGAGGGCGCTCCTCCATCAAACCACATAGTACCAGCAGCGGCTCCACCAGGGTGGATGCGTGTTGCCGGCGTGCGAGGAGGAGAGGCCTCTGGATGGGTCCCAATTGGGCAACCGCAACTTCCACAGGCGGCGATCCAACCGGTGGCGCAACCGGTACGCCAGGCGGCGAACCAACCGGTGGCTCATCCAGTCCCGCAGGCGGTGTTCCAGCAGGTGGCTCAACCGGTGGCCCAACCACAAGTATGGATCCAACTGGATGACGAAGGAAATGTGCCACCGGCACAACCGTAATTTTTAATTATGGAAAGCAGCACGAAGGGTGCGAAAGGCGACTAACAATATATACAGCTAAGTTGGAAAATTTGCAACGACTGTCCGATCAGATCAAGTTATATACCGATCGAAAGGTTTAGTCCTAACTTACAAAATGGCATACTAAAACTTTTGCTAATTCACCTGGGTCATGAGATACGGGGGTGTAAGTGGGAGGGGAAAAATTTATATGATCGCAGCTTATGGAGCCGTTAGGGCTTTTACTTAAAATTTTTTATTTTTTAAAAATTTTTATCAAAAATACGCGTCGTTTGATACCTTGATGACCCAAATCCGATAACTGGTTCAAAAGATAAATAAATTTGAAAATTTTAGTAGAATACTAAAAATGAAGTGAAAAGTTAGTTTCTTTGTTTGTCTGTTTGTCTGTTTGTATCAAAGCGCTAAAAAAGCGTAGATGTTATGATGGGGATTTGTTCATTTTTGAAAATCTAGAAATGTTTGTTTTACGACTTTTTCAATTTCCCGCTAGTTTAGCGGGAAATCGCTAAATCCCGCTAAATTTGAAACCTCACCAGTTTCCATACCATAGAAGCTATAGATATGTTCTGGGTATCATTGGAAAGGTGTGCTTGAGGGCTTTTAGACGTACCTTTAAACGTACTTTTTTCTAAAGTACTCAGGTAACATTTTACAGGTGAAATAAAGTTTTTTAGCTTACATTTTGGCGATTTCTGACAAAACGGCTCTAACGATTTTTTTTAAATTTTAGTATGTTGTAGTACGTAGAATTTTGCGTTTTTTATATGAAACATAAACTTTGACCAAGGGGTTTGGAAGATATTGCTTGTTAACTGAATGTATACATTTTTCTATCGGTCGAAATCAGGTTTTAGTACGAAAAACTTTTTGGTTGTATGAGATATCTCAAACAAACTGACACAATACGCATTTAACTTGGTTTTATATATTCTGTGCAAAGTTGGTTCAAATCGGACCACTATAACATATAGCTGTCATAGGACCGATCGGGGGAAAATGGAGTCTTAGTACAAAAAACTTTTTTGTTTTATGAGATATCTCAACCAAACTGATAAAATATGCATTTAACTTCGTTTTATATATCCTGGCCAAAGTTCGTTCAAATCGGACCACTATAACATATAGCTGTCATAGGACCGATTGGGGGAAAATGGAGTCTTAGTACGAAAAACTTTTTTGTTTTATGAGATATCTCAACCAAACTGATAAAATATGCATTTAACTTCGTTTTATATATCCTGGCCAAAGTTGGTTCAAATCGGACCACTATATCATATAGCTGTCATAGGACCGATCGGGCGAAAATCAAGTCTTAGCATAAAAAACTTTTTTTTACAAGAGATATCGTAACAAAACTAATAGAATATGCATTTAAGTTAGACTTATAGATCCTGAAGAAAGTTGGTTCTAATCGAACCACTATATCATATAACTGTCATAGGACCGATCGGGCGAAGTCTAAGTCTTAGTATGAGAAACTTTTTTTTCTCACAGTAGGTACGGGGCTTCCGACAGTAGAGTAGCAACTTAAGCGATGCGAGCAGGGGGCGGAGCCTCCTACTTTTCTTTATAACTAAAAAAAATTTTTTTTTAAATATGAAAAAATATTCAACAATGATAAATTTACAATGTCAAAAGCAAAAGCAATTGCAAAAATTTCTGATATCCCACAAAAAAAACCTCTAAACGAGGTAAAAGTCTAGTGACGAAAGCAATTTCCAGCCTCAAAATTTCTGATATCCAATTTTGTGACGAACAAAATTGAGTTTAATATAAAAATTTTAAATAAAAATATAAATTAATAAAAAAAAACAATTGGCATTCGGCACTGCGCAAATAGTAATTTTTATGTACAAAGAAACTCACCCTTTTTGCGCACAGTGCACAAGGCCAATTTTTTTTTTTAATTTATATTTTTATTTAAAATTTTTATATTAAACTCAATTTTGTTCGTCACAAAATTGGATATCAGAAATTTTGAGGCTGGAAATTGCTTTCGTCACTAGACTTTTACCTCGTTTAGAGGTTTTTTTTGTGGGATTTAAAGGTTTCTCTGTGATTTGAATATAATTTTCTCTACTGTCTGATGCGCTGTGAATTGTTGCCGCTGTTGAAATATTTTCCTCTTCCTCCTCTTCTTTTCCTACAATGTTCTCTTCTAGTTTAACGCGAGAGAGAGCGTCTGCTACGTAATTTAGTTTTCTTTCCAAATACTTTTTTTTGAAGTTGTATTCGCTGAGTTTTATTCGCCAACGTTGTAATTTCATATTAGGTTCTTTAATGTTATTCAACCAAACGAGTGGTTTGTGGTCGCTTAGAATATCAAAAGGGACTCCATATAAATACGGACGAAAATATTTTGTTGCCCAAACAATTGCTAGTAATTCTTTTTCTATTGTGCTATAATTTTGTTCATGATCATTAAGAGTCCTACTTGCAAAACTAACAGGTTTGTTATCTTGTGATAACACGGCTCCTATTGCAAAAATACTAGCGTCAGTAGTAACTTGGAACGTTTTTGTAAAATCAGGGCAAATGAGGATCCGATCACTCATGATTAATGTTTTCAGTTTCTCAAAAGATTTTTTATATTCTTCGTTTTAAGTGTCGATTTTTGCTCCTTTTTTCAAGAAGACAGTCATGGGTTTTGCTATTTTAGCGAAGTCTGGAATGAACTTTCGATAATAGCCACAAAGACCTAAAAACGATTTAATTTCCTTTGAGCTTTTTGGTATTGGAAATTGTTCGATTGCTTTGATTTTATCTTTATTCGGTCGTATGCCTTCAGGACTTATAGTATGTCCCAAGGAATCAGTTTGTTTCTTTAGAAATTCACATTTGTCCAATTGAAGTTTTAAATTTGCCTCTTGAAGTTTCTCAAAAACCTTTCTCAGTGAGTCTAGGTGTTCATTAAGAGACGTGGAGTATACGATGACGTCATCCAAATATACAAGGCAATACTTGTTAATGAGGTCTTTCAGGACAAAGTTCATGCAGCGTTGAAATGTTGCTGGGGCATTTTTTAACCCGAAAGGCAAGGGAATGGCCATGCTTCGTTGAGAATGCGGTTTTGGGTATTGATTTAGGGTCCATTTCGATTTGATGGAAACCTTTTGCTAAATCAATTGTCGTGAAGTACTGACATTTGCCAAGCTTGCCCAATATTTCATCTATATTCGGAATTGGAAATTTGTCATTTATAGTAATTTCATTTAAATTACGATAATCGACCACCAATCTAAATTTCTTTTTACCTGAAGCATCTGTTTTTTTTGGTACGATCCATAAGTGGCTGCAATATGGGGAATCGCTTTCGCGTATGATACCTTGTTTCAGCATTTCGTCAATTTTTTTATTGACCTCGGTCTCGTATGCGAATGGGTAGGAGTATGGTCGTTTGTATATTGGGTTATCATGTGATGTTTTAATCTCGTGACGTATGACACTGGAGAATGTTAAGTCTTCGTTTTCGGAATATTGGATGTCATCAAATTCTTTCAAAAGTTTTGTTAATTTATTTTTTTCTTCTTCGTTCTTTTTTTCTTTTTCTCATCCATTACATTTTTTCTCTCTTTTTTCATAATTTTATCATTTTTTTTTTACATCTTTATTTTCCCTTTTTTCTTTCTTCATCTCATTTTGTATGCTGTAATTGATCTTCGTGGTACTGTCCGTTTTGTCTATTGTATTGGTCAGTGTCGTCGTCGTTATCTGATTCGTACTGTTGATGACTCTCGTCAAATTGCATACGCGATTGTCCGCTCCCTTCTTTAAAACGCTTAGTTGGCACTCTTTGCTGCTGTGGGGGCTGGCTATAGTTTCGGGTGTCATTTTGTCGGTCGCGATTTAAGTCTTCTCTGAATTCATTATACAATTGCCTGTTCTGGTCGAATTAATGTTGTCTAGTCTGTGATGTTCGTTGATAAGGGGTTTGGTTACTGTTTACATTCAAGTTTTCGGGTTGCGTGGGAAACCTGAATGGATTGAAGGGTCGACTGAATTGTTGGCTGGGATAAGTGTTTTTGTTGTGATCGATATTAGTTTTGTTGTTAGTACTTGGATTTAGGGAATTAACGCCTAACTTTGGACGATTATCAGTTTTCTTGTCTTTTTCAGAAATTGGGTCTTCGTATAGACCTTCTTGCTGACCAACTTGTCGTAACTTTTGAACTGTCGAGATATCATACCTTGCCAAGGTCATAAATAATCTATCTGGCAGTTTGCGTTGAATTGTATTTTTGATTGTAGTAGCCATTGCTTGGGTATAAACAATTGAATCATTTTGATTGCCTTCTAAAGCTAATTAGTTTATTATGATTGTACTCTTATCTTCTAATTCTTTACAAAATAGACATAAGTTACCCTTGTAAGGTGTAGAGTAGAGGCGTTGTAGTAGTTCTTCCAGCGGTGTTTGCGTCTTAAATTCATCGATAAGGGCACCTTTTAGTTGTCCAATTGTTGTGGAATCCGAACTGGGATACTTTTTGAGCATCTTCAATGATTTGTAATTCAATGGCTCCAAAAATTACGGCCTTCTGTCGTGCGTCACTGGTAGGGTAAAGGCGCAACAAGTACTCAATTCGCCTGATGAAAGGACTGAGGCTGCATGGATCTCCAGAAAATTGAGGTACTTGGCGGATTTGTCGAAGGAGTTGGGTTATAGCTTCATTTGCCAACGCCATGTTTTCTGTTGTTTCTTGTTGGTTTGTTTGATCTAACGGGGGTGAGGTAGCGGTCACACTCATTGAGCGGGCTACTATGTTAAGTTCAATATAAATTGGGTGGCGGTCACACTTTGTATAGCGGGCCACGACTTTTTGTTCACTCACGAATTTCTTGGTTGTACAAGGATTCTTCGTCACTTGATTGAATAGTATCGCGGATATTACTAATAACTTTCGATATCCTACCGGCTGCGCCAATTAACTGTTCAACAATTAATAATCAATAAAAAAATATTGATTTATTTTAGTTTTATATTCATGTTCTTTATTGGTTCAAGATATCTTAAAAACTAACTACAAGATTTGTGATCTGGGCACAGCAAACCTTCAAAGCTCTGCTGCTCTTTGTTTTCAATTGTTTACTTATATCGATTCTGTTAGTTTACATTTGAGTTCTAGAAGTTTACATTTGAGTTCAACAAGTTTACATTTGAGGTTCTTTAATAGGCTTTGAAAAGTAGTGTGTCTTTGATAAGCTTTGAAAAGTAATGTGTCTTAAATAAGCTTTTGGAAATTGAAGCTTTGCAAAAGATCGTTTGATTTAATTACGGATTTATTATGTTACTATGACAGATATGTCACTATATATATGTATATAAAAATTTTTTTGAAATAATTAATTTTTAGATTTATATTATTATTTTTATTTCATTATGAGGTGATCACCCTTTCCATGAAAATTTTCAATTATTAAAATCCTTATGTACCTTTTGTGTCTTATTTTTGTCATTTTTAATTAAAATATTTTCCTTAGCTTCTATTGCTTCTACTGTATATGGGCCTAAATATACTGGTTCTAGCTTATGGCCAGTTTCATTTCTTAACAGAACCTTATCTCCTATTTTTAATTCAAAAGTTATTTCTTTCCTATCATAATATTTTTTATTCTTAGTCTTATGTTGTTCTAGCATTATTCTGGCTCTTTCTTTCTAGTCTTCCATATTGTATAATGGATTAATGTTATCTATTGTATAAAAATATGATGGCAAGTTGCTTTGTTTGCCGAAGACTAACTCATATGGACAATAATCATGTGACATAGAGGGGGTCGTGTTGAAACAGTAAACAAAATATTGAGGCCATACATCCCAATTTGTTTTATCAACAGATATATATGAACGGATGTATTCATTAAAGGTTCTATGACTTCTTTCGACTGTTCCAACTGTTTGGTGGTGGTGTGCTGTAGACGTTATATTGTCTATTTTTAGGTTTTTGCACAAATCGCTAATTATGGAATTTTTATATTCAGTTCCCATGTCCGAAATGAACGTCTTCATTGGACCGAATTTCAGTATAAAAGATTCAAATATTGCTTTTGCAACAGTATTAGCATTTTTGTTTGGTATTGGAATAGCTACAAAATATTTCGTTAAATCGCATATCAATGTTATTGCGTATTAAAATCTGGATACTTTAATAGTGTAGGCTTTATAAGAGCTTTTTTTAAATAATCAAATGATTTTTGACACTCATTGGACCATTCAAACTTTACATTCTTTTTACATAATCTTGTTATGTGACGTGAATAATCTGCAAAGTTTTTTATAAAACGTCTGTAATAATTGCAAAATGCAACGAATTTTTCTAGCGCTATCGGCGTCCGTAGGGACAGGGTATTTTTTTATGACATCATATTTTTTATCGTCAGGAAAAATACCTTGATCTGTACATTTGTGACTTTTATGCATGAAGAATGTGCATTTTTCTGGATGTAGTTTAAGGTTGTGTTTCCTACACAAATCAATGACATTTGCTAAGTTTTTGATCATGTGATTTTCGGAACAACCTATGACTATTAAGTCATCCATATACAAGAATGCTTGTGAAGGGTCTAATCCAGAGAAAGCTATTGTCATCATTCTTTGAAAAGAATTTGGCGCTATTTTTAAACCATATGGCAATCGCGTGAAGCGATAAGAGCCATTGATATTTCAAGAGTGTTCTTTTAGCTCTATTTGGTGAAAACCGGACATTAAGTCCAAACATGAAAAATATTTAGCTCGACCTAATTGGTCAAGAATGTCGTCTATTCTTGGTAACGGAAATTTATCGGAAAGTAATTTTTTATTTATTTGACGATAGTCTATAACCAATCGCCATCTTTTGGTATCGGAACCTGCTAGTCCTTTTTTTGGAACAAGTAGTATTGGGCTGTTATATTCTGATACGGACGGTTTAACTATATTGTCTAAAATGAGTTTTTTGACTTGTTTATTAACTTCTTCTTTATGTGTATGAGGAATTCTGTAATTCTTTAAATATACTGGCTCAGTATCTTTTAGTCTTAATTCTTGTTTATAAAAATTATTTGTTGTAATTGATTCAGTCTCTAGTCCGAATATGTCTGTGTACTTGGTGCAGAGATCTATTAATTTGTTTTTAAATAGGTCTGGAAAGTTCTTTGTTAATTTTTTCATCACCATTTCTTGGCGATCTTTGCTAATGTCATTGACTATTTCATAGTCACTTAGCTTCTCAATTTTAATATCATTAAGGTTTATAATTTTTACTGAATTTGTGGTATTCAGTATTCGGACAAATGTTTGTTAATTATCGGAAATTGTATTTGCTACAAAGATTTCTTTATCAATTTCTTGATTTATAACTAGAATATTGTTTTCGGGTGTGGAAATTTTAATTTGACGGACTACTTCGAAACGTGCTGGAAGTATTGTGGCATTATTGTCACAAGTGTGAATTATTGGTAAATGTATTGGATAATTTAGATTATTAGGCCGAAGTATTAGAGAATCACATGTTTGTGTGCAATCTAATTGGCAATTATACTTTTTGAAGAAATCTATACCAATAATACCAACGCAAGGTATTGGGAAATCTTGTCCGACTATGTGAAAGTCGTGAGGAATGACATATTTTCCAGTAGATAATTCTATGAATGCTAAACCTTTAGAGAAAATAGAACCTTTACCAATTCCTGATACTTGTGCTGATATGTTGGAATTAATATTGTGAAATGTATCAACATTTTCTTTTAATATAGATATATATGCGCCAGTATCTAACAGTAATGTAAATATTTTGCTAGTTTTTTCATTTTTTATTTTAATAAAGATACTGAGGCTTAAGTTTATAGCGTGTACTTTGGCTTTTCTTGGTGCATATCTTAAGGGTTCTGCTGGTTTTCCGAGTTAGTCTGAGTAACTCGAACATTAGTTCCTTGGCCGTTTTGGTTATTATTATTTCCGTTATTTCGGTAGTTTTGTCTACCTCGATAACTATTTCCACCGCGATAGCTGTTGCTACCTGTAGCTCTTTGAGTGCCGCGGAAACGTCCGTTTCCATTACCACGGTTGTAACCATAGTTACAAACTGTTTACAAACTTTGCTACGGCTTCATTCATATTGGAAAATTGGCCAGCTTCCATTATAAGTTTTACCTTATCAATGGAGCAATTCTTTATCATTGATTTAACAGCGTGTTGGGTGCTGTATTTTGATATTAGTTGTGATGGAAGTCCATCAGTTATGTATGCACCTTCTAGAGCTTTTGTCAGCTTTTCAACCTCTTGGGTATACTGATTTGCTGTTTTGCTCTTTTGTTGAAGATTGAGCAGTTTAGCTGTAATGACTTCAACAGATTCACCTCGTACAGTATTGGATAATGTGCTAATAATTTGTGCAATAGAATTCTCATTGCTAATCAAATTACGTGCGTTTCCTTTAAGCTTTGTTTTAATCAATTGACTGCCTTGACTCGTGTGTCTCTTTGATTGAGTTCACTAATTGCAACGCGTCTAGAAAGCTTCTTAAATTTTCAGCTTTGCCATCGAAATCTGGTATCAGAGATGACGCTGTTTTTAAGAACTGTACTTGTGTTTGAGCCATTTTGTTTGATTGTTTATTATTTGCTACGCTTGTTGACGGGCTATTATTTTGAGTAAATTCCCCTTTGGAATCTTCCTCCGCAACTATGCTGAGATACCCTGTGTTTGGGGATTTTGCTCTAGGACTTATCGGCTTGCTTCCATCGTTATCAGTCACTTCTAGTGTTACTGGGCTGTTTTTTACTGTAGGCACGTGTATATCTAGCGCATGCTTTGTTTTTATAGTAATAAGATTGTCTCTTAGACGATTGATAACGTCTGAAGCTTGAGTCCAATGTAGGTCTGGTATTCTTTCAGCTCGTTCATAGTAAAGCACCCGTATTTCATTATAAATGTTAACTAAAATTGTAGCGCGTTAATTTACGGAGTTTTGTTGGGTCTGTCTATTTTGAGTGAGACTTTTGTATGATTTATCAACAACTTCTACGTTATTAATAACATTTGCTGGACTATCAGCCACTTTGGATTTTTGGCCGCCCATTTTGCTTGATTAAAAACAACAAGAAATTTCTCTTTTTTTATATTTGAAAACAAAATTTTTTTTTGTATTAATTGAAAATTTTCATGTTAGCTTAACCTTTGATATGTTGCTATATATATATAGATATATTTTTGTTTTTAACAAATCGTGTGTCTAAACTCACGAGCCTAATACACCCGGTGGATGGCGAGAAGTGTTTAACCGTACGTGACGGTGTACATTTACTACCTATATTTTGTATGGTTTTATGGGCCATACGCTACCAGGCTGGTTTGAGCTTGGTTTTTACAATTTTTACAATATTTGACTTATTTTTATAAAAAAAAATATTTTAGATTATGTTGGGCGCTCTATGTAGCGCTGCCGGTCCGGGTTGGGCGCTCTTTGTAGCGCTGTCGGTCCTTGATTTCCAACGTTGGTGCAAAAGGCGGTTCGTTGCCTTTTGCACTTGGTTCCTTCGTTGGTGCAAGGGGCGGTCCTATGCCTCTCGCACTGTATTCCCTCGATGGTGTAAAAGGCGGTCCTATGCCACTCGTGCTTTACGGCAAGTATACTTTCAGTATGTGCTGAACGGTCCTCCGCAGTCAGCTGGGCACATCGCACGTTGAACTGGAATATTCATTTTTGAAGGTGGCTGATTAATTTCTTTTTGGTCAGTGTATCTATTACGAATGACTCTAAATGGTTGATTCGGTTTTGAATTTTTGTAGCCTTATCCCAACTTGGGGGATTTTCTGCATTAAGCAGTTCTTTAAGCTGAGCAATTTCTTGCTTAGCACGGAATATGACGCCACCGCGTTTGGCTTTTGGCATATTTATTTTAATTCCGTTAGCTACATATGTACACTGACCTTATTTTCTTTGTATATCACAATCACACTACTGACTCGGTCTTATCCCGTTCCAGATTTATAATTTTGACGTTGCCGTTGTTGTTGATGTTGCTGCTGCTGCCGTTTTTGTTGTTGTTGTTGCTTCAGTTGTTGTTGTTGTTGCTGCCGTTTTTGTTGTAGTTGCTTTTGATGTTGCTGCTGCTGCCGTTTTTGTTGTTGTTGTTTTTGTTGTTTTTGTTGTTATTGTTGTTGTTGTCCTGGGCCTATGGGCTCAGGCGGCGCCGGTGCTGGTGCTGGCACAGGCAGGTTACGTGTAAAACTTTTCTTTTTTTTTCTTTATTCATTGAATTGCAAAATTTTTTTTTTTTTAATCACTTTAACACATGTCACGGTCGCCATGTATCGAAAGGAAAACAACCGGTGTTATGCGTTTGAAGAACATTTATTAATTAATTGGTACGCCAGGTACGCCGGCAGCGGAGCAGCCGTCTTGGGTTTTAAATATAAAAGAGAGAATGTTATGTGCACACAAAGAGAGCGCAATGCGCGGCAAGCTAAACGCCGACTTGGCACTTATGCTGCCCATTGCATTATTGTGCGATCATATTACTTTGCACTTTGAATATGCTTGGGACTTAAGTTTATGTAATCAATGCAACAAAGTGTTACAGTGTGTATTCGATATGTGTGCATACTACAGAAAGTTGAATTTTTTTTGTTTAACGGTATTTTTATGACATAAAAAAGAATATTTCTAGTTATATGAAATTTTTATGTCATGTCAAATTTGACTTTTGTTTGTAGTCATATGAAATTTGTATGTCATGTGAAATTTGACTATTTTTTGTAATCTTATGTAATTCATATGTTATATGAGACTTGATTTGTTTTTATCATACGAAATTTTAATGACATAAGAAAGTTGAATTTTTCTAGTCGTAGGAAATTTTTTTTTTATGTGAAATTTGACTTTTTTTCGTAGTTATATGAAATTTTTATGTCATGTGAAATTTGACCATTTTTCTTGTCATATGATATTTTTGTGTCATATGAATTTTGACTTTTTTTGTGAAATGAAAGTTAAATTTATTTTGAAATTCCATTGTCATATTATACAATATGAAATGTCAATTACACATAAAAGCTGAAATTTTCTGGTCATATAAAATATATGTCAAAATGAAATTTATAAATTTTGTGGGCAGACTGATTTATATGTATACAGCCGGACAATATTATTAGAATCTCTCCAATTTATTAAAAGTGGCATTTAAAGTTTGAGAATAGGCTAAGATCGATTCGACCCTAAGGCCTCTAATCATTCGCTTAACCAGATAAGATTATTTTATATAACAGTTAAATGCACCAACTATCCTGAGGGAAACTTCGAAAGGAACCAGCTACTAGATGGTTCGATTGGACTTTCGCCCCTATACTCAATTCTGACAATCGATTTGCAAGTCAGAACTGTTTCGGTCTTCCATCAGGGTTTCCCCTGACTTCAACCTGATCAAGTATAGTTCACCATCTTTCGGTCACAGGTACGTTCCAACTAGAGGCATAAATAATATAAATGTTATCATACATAACTATATAGAACGTCCCGGGATTGTGTTAATTTACTATAAATAGTTAAAAAACTAATCCAATTAATAGTCAAGATAATTACGCAATTAGGTTTTTATCCCAATAACATGCACATATGTTTGACTCCTTGGTCCGTGTTTCAAGACGGGTCCCGAAGGTATCCTAAATCTTTCGCATTGTTAATCATACAATTGCATACAATAAACACAAAAATCAATGATAATCATGCCATTATATAATTCTGAAAAATTAACGCACTGTATTCATATAAATCTTTCAGCACTTTATCAAATTTATAACTTTTATTTTATGTTAAAATGCAAGCATTTTAATTTAAATAAGCAAATGACTACAATTTTTTGATAAATTAATTGATACTAATAGATTACTGTGGTAAATCAAGAGATCTTCTGCTTTTATATGATTTATAATTATTTATTAATTCGGAAGCAGCGAAGGTGCCGCTTCCAACGTTCAGTTGAATCTGTTCTTACATATTTCCTTAATAAGTAAGACTTCCTAATAAGACTTTATCACCTACTGATATATTTATGTTATTTATTTTCTGATCATATATTATTTTATTATTTTTCTTATTTTCTTCTATCATTATTCTTGCTCTTTTGTATGCTACTTCTAGTCCATATTTACTTTCCTTAGCATAGTCATCTATATGATATATTGGTTCAATATTGTCTATACTATTAAATATTTTTGGTAAATTATTTGTATTACCAAATACTAACTCATATGGATAATAATTATGTGCCATTGAGGGGGTCGTGTTGAAACAGAAAACGAAATATTGAAGCCATACGTCCCAATCAGTTTTATCAACCGATATATATGAGCGTATGTATTCTAGACATCTGCATGAATGCATCCAAATGGGCAAAAGAATCATTCCTTTTTTGTGCACAGTTTAAATGGGTGTGAGTGAGTGTTGTATAAATTTCCTGTATCGACAGCTGGTCGTCTCACTCACTCCCTTGCTATACAGCAGTTAATGACTACACTAAAACACTAAGTCCGTGGTTGACTTTTTGCACCGTAAATGATAGTCAGAAAATCAGATTGTCTTATCCAAGAAAAATATAGTCAATAGAGTTTTTATTTTTATAAATTTATTTCTAAAAATAAATCATTGTACAAAACGTTTATATTCGAATGCGAAACCATTATCTTTTTTACTAAATCATCATTGGTTGCAATTTTGCAGCGCTTATTATTAATAAGGTTTTTAGCAACCGAAAAGGCTCTTTCGGATGCTGCGCTACTCGCTGGAACGACTAAAATTTTGCAGGCAACCTTCAAAAGTTGGGGGAATTGTTGTTTATTGTTTGTCCACCAATTCAGTACATTAAAGTCTGCACTATAAGGAATTTGGACATTTTGAAATGTTCGAATTTCATTGCCGTGCATAGTCAGCGAAAATATCATCTATTTCGGGGTTGCATGGAATATCATTTGGTTCAGTGTTGTTTTTTAAAAACGAATCTATCATATTTTTTCTAGACCTTTTAATGTTTCTTCCTTCTCTAATTCCGAAAATTGCGATAGTTTTTTTTTTTTTACAATATCCACATCGTTATCATTAGGCGCTGATATTTTTTTTAACCTATTGATGTGTGGAATAACAAGGTGTAATGTTGGATAGTTGCTACCCTCAAGCTTCTTTGAACACTCTTCAAAAGGAGCCAGAAGGTTTGCCAATACGCTTACATTATTTAAATTAATTTCCTGAATTCTAAAAATTTCATTTTTTTCAATTAATATGTTGGATAATTCCATCCAGTTCAACTCGATGGATTTAAACAGGTGGAATATCGTATTCCAACGTGTTGGGCAGTAGCTCTTTAAGGTGTATTTAAAAAAAAATTTTGACCTGACTTCTTAAAATACTTCACGAGTTTGCTGCAACGAATCACCATCTTCTCCAATTCTGGCACCGCATCCACAGCTTTGCCAATTACATTGTGAATTAAATGATTGAAACAGTTTAAAGTGTTTAGTCCACTAAATGCAGCCTTCATGTTAGCGCCTCGGTCGGTGACTATTATGGGTTCATCCATTAGCAAATCACACCCGAGGTCACGTAGAATGTTTTCAATTTCGCCTTTGATTCTGTCACCTACAAAGTTTTGGTTTTAAAAAATTATTTCCAAATAATCAATAAAATTTCATAGTTCTTACCGGTACAGGATTTTCCTTCCATTGATTTAACTGCAAGCAAGCGATTTTTAAGGGTTCCTTCTGCGACGTAGTGTATCGTCAACGATATGTATGAAATTTTGTAGAAGTCGTCTGTCCATATGTCTGATGTTATGCCGTATCTGAATTTCGTGCCATCCACTATTTCTTTTTTTATTTCGTTAAAATGTTATTTAATAATATTTTTTGTAAGAGTGTTTATAACATAATTTTTGTGTTTAAAATAAATTTGCCTGCAGTATTTTCACTGATAATTTGTCCATTATTGTCAGGGTATGGTGTGATTAAGAAAGTTGATTTTTCAATTGTGTTAGCGGGAATGTGAGACATTAAGAATATCTCATTAGTGGCTGTGTTATACCAGGCAGAGGTTTTTGTGTCCATGAGATTTTTGTAATGAATGTTGCCAAGCTGGTCATGTTTGAGTAACTTAGGGTTGAAAATTCCCAGTCGTGTGAGTTGTGAACCCATTTCGATGTTTTCGACATATTCAGTGAAATGCTCATGTTAAATATTAAAAGGTTAATTTTTTGTTCTGTCCGTATAGCTTTGCTTTGGTTATTGATCATTTTTATGCCGTCATTAAGACTGTCTATGATGTGGTTTAGATTGCTGACTTGTATGGTACTTTGCGCTAGCGTATTAATTTGCTGTTCGATATGTTGTCTGTCGTCTTCGTCCAAAGTGCCAAAAAGATATTTGTATGTTGAACCTACAAAATTGAATAATCCTCGTTTGTTTCGTTTTGTCAAGCGAATGCCGTTCATTTCTCTGTTTAGTTTTTGAATTAAATAATTAATTTGTGGGACATTATTGAACTTTGAACTTTCTTTTAACAGATTATTAAATGTTTCCTCAATTTGTGTTGTATATTAATTGTGAGACAATGGTTTATAAATGTTATCTGGATCTGTATTGTTCCTGATTCGAACAAGATAAAAATCCTTGGTTATTTTCGATTGGATTAACTTCTATAGTTCCTGCTGTTGTCAATGTAGTCATAGTTGTCATCAAGATTATTGTGAGTCCGATGAGTGGGAAGTGTCTGTTGCCTGTAAATATTTACTGTCATTAGATTTTTTTTTCTTTTTGAATTTACCTTTGTAGTGGACAATATTCCGTCCTTTGTTGTTTTCGTTATAGTGTTTGTCATCTAGTTGTTCTATTCTGCCAGCTTTTCTAAACGGATTCTTGGATTTTGAACGTGTTAACGGTGCTTGTCTAAATTCTGTGTCAATCTCATAATCTTGCCTTTTTTCGTTCAATTTGTTTATTTTGTTTTCCTTTATCAGTTGGGTATTGTAAAAGGGTGTGCCTGCGTAAAGTAATATGTAAGCTGGTGTCTGTCCAGTTGTGTTGTGTTTCGTTTTATGGTTGTAAGTGTATAGGATCGTTTCCATTCTAGTCTCTTTGATTTCCCGATAATTATCTGTATTAATAATTCGAATTTTTTCATTAATAGTTTTATGGAGACGTTCTACGTCCGCTATTCCTGTTTTAATAATAATTTTAAGGAATTGCTCATAAATGCTGAGAGTTTATCTGCTTTTATTTTTAGTGGTTTTCCCATGTCGTTAAAAATTCTAGTAAGTGCACGTCTAGCTTCTAACCAATCTCTACTATTTGTATTTATAAGTGATGCAAACTTGGAATATACGTCTATGCATGATAAATATTGTTCGTTATCGATTGCGTAGAAATCTATAACATAAAGCTCTCTAGGATTATTTATTTCTGGGGTTAGTTCAAAAGTTAAATTCGTGGGTCTGTGTTCTGTCTTTGCAAGATTGCAAGTCACGCATTCATTAATGATATTTTGAATTAATTTGTGGTAGTCTGGGAAATAATGAGTTTCTTTGAAAAGTCGGGTCATTTTTTCTATACCTGGATGTAACAATTTAACATGTTGAGTGATAATTAATTCTTTGAATTCGGGGTAGGTTTTAATATCTTTTAATTTTATTATTGTTTTTAGGATTTTTACGTTACTGTGTGGGTTTATAGTGTCTTGATATGCTTTTTGAAAAATTAAAAAGTCTTTGTCATTTTCGATGTAAATTACGCTTGTGTGATTCAGAAAATATTTCAAAAGGAGATCTTTTGCCTTTGAATCTGTAATTTCTGTGTATTTGATTTTTAATTTTGTTTTAGTGAAGTAATTTTCAATGTCTACTTGATCTACGGTATCTTTTATAAATTCAATTTGTCTCGCAAAATGATTTAAAGGTTTCTCTGTGATTTGAATATAATTTTCGCTACTGTCTGATGCGTTGTGAATTGTTGCCGCTGTTGAAATATTTTCCTCTTCTTCTTCTTCTTCTCCTACCATGTTCTCTTCTAGTTTAACACGAGAGAGAGCGTCTGCTACGTAAGTTAGTTTTCCTTCCAAATACTTTATTTTGAAGTTGTATTCGCTGAGTTTTATTCGCCAACGTTGTAATTTCATATTAGGTTCTTTAATGTTATTTAACCAAACGAGTGGTTTGGGATCGCTTAGAATATCAAAAGGGACTCCATATAAAAACGGACGAAAATATTTTGTTGCCCAAACAATTGCTAGTAATTCATTTTCTATTGTGCTATAATTTTGTTCATGATCATTAAGAGTCCTACTTGCAAAACTAACGGGTTTGTTATCTTGTGATAACACGGCTCCTATTGCAAAATTACTAGCGTCAGTAGTAACTTGGAGCGTTTTTGTAAAATCAGGGCAAATGAGGATTGGATCACTCATGATTAATGTTTTCAGTTTCTCAAAAGATTTTTTATATTCTTCGTTTTTAGTGTCGATTTTTGCTCCTTTTTTCAAGAAGACAGTCATGGGTTTTGCTATTTTAGCGAAGTCTGGAATGAACTTTCAATAATAGCCACAAAGACCTAAAAACGATTTAATTTCCTTTGAGCTTTTTGGTATTGAAAATTGTTCGATTGCTTTGATTTTATCTTTATTCGGTCGTATGCCTTCAGGACTTATAGTATGTCCCAAGAAATCAGTTTGTTTCTTTAGAAATTCACATTTGTCCAATTGAAGTTTTAAATTTGCCTCTTGAAGTTTCTTAAAAACCTTTTTCAGTTAGTCTAGGTGTTCATTAAGAGACGTGGAGTAGACGATGACGTCATCCAAATATACAAGGCAATGCTTGTTAATGAGGTCTTTCGGGACAAAGTTCATGCAACGTTGAAATGTTTTTTAACCCGAAAGGCATACGAGTGTATTCGTAATGGCCATGCTTCGTTGAGAATGCGGTTTTGGGTTTTGATTTAGGGTCCATTTCGATTTGATGGAAACCTTTTGCTAAATCAATTGTCGTGAAGTACTGACATTTGCCAAGCTTACCCAATATTTCATCCATATTCGGAATTGGAAATTTGTCATTTATAGTAATTTTATTTAAATTACGATAATCGACCACCAATCTAAATTTGTTTTCACCTGAAGCATCTGTTTTTTTTGGTACGATCCATAAGAGGCTGCAATATGGGGAATCGCTTTCGCGTATGATACCTTGTTTCAGCATTTCGTCAATTTTTTTTATTGACCTCGGTCTCGTAAGCGAATGGGTAGGAGTATGGTCGTTTGTATATTGGGTTATCATGTGATGTTTTAATCTCGTGACGTATGACACTGGAGAATGTTAAGTCTTCGTTTTCGGAATATTGGATGTCATCAAATTCTTTCAAAAGTTTTGTTAATTTATTTTTTTCTTCTTCGTTCAAATGTTCTAAGCGGTATGTACGTTCTGAATTAATGTCATTGCTTAATGCGTAGGAGATTTCATTTGTAAAGTTATTTTCTTGCAAGATTCCATCAAAATTTGTTAGGGAATTTTGTTCATTTAGTTGTAGTTCCTTGTGAAAGAATTTTCTGTCATTAATTATTGTAGTTTTCTCAGTGTAATCTACTATGCCATTATTCTCCATTAAAACTTTCCTACCTAAGAGGATATCGTAATAAGGTGAAAACTGATGTATATAAAATTGTAGGTAGATTAACAAATTTGTTTAGATGTGAATACCCTGTCATACTTCGGACAATTATTTGTTTACTATGCACTTGGAGATTAAAAAAGTTTCGCGTCATCATGTTTGTTGAAGATCCAGTGTCTACAATGCATCAGTATTTGTGATTATTAAACATAATCTCTATGTATTGGTGTGTTCCCAGGCCGCTATTTAAAAACTTTTCGGCTTGTTGACATTGCGGATCTGATTGCATCTCAGTTTCTGTATGCTGTAATTGATCTTCGTGATACTGTCCGTTTTGTTTATCGTATTGGTCAGTGTCGTCGTCGTAATCTGATTCGTGCTGTTGATGACTCTCGTCAATTTGTATACGCGACTGTCCGCTCCCTTCTTTAAAACGCTTATTTGGCACTCTTTGCTGTTGTGAGGGCTGGCTATAGTTCTGGTGTCATTCTGTCGGTCGCGACTTAAGTCTTCTCTGAATTCATTATACAATTGCCTGTTCTGGTCGAATTGTTGTTGTCTAGTCTGTGGTGTTCGTTGATATGGAGTTTGGTTACTGTTTACATTCAAGTTTTTGGGTTGCGTGGGAAACCTGAATGGATTGAAGGGGCGACTGAATTGTTGGCTGGGATAAGTGTTTTTGTTGTGATCGATATTAGTTTTGTTGTTAGTACTTGGATTTAGGGAATTAACGCCTAACTTTGGACGATTATCAGTTTTCTTGTCTTTTTCAGAAATTGGGTCTTCGTATAGACCTTCTTGCTGACCAACTTGTCGTAACTTTTGAACTGTCGAGATATCATACCTTGCCAAGGTCATAAATAATCTATCTGGCAGTTTGCGTTGAATTGTATTTTTGATTGTAGTAGCCATTGCTTGGGTATAAACAATTGAATCATTTTGATTGCCTTCTAAGGCTAATTAGTTTATTATGATTGTACTCTTATCTTCTTATTCTTCACAGAATAGACGTAAGTTACCTTTGTAAGGTGTAGAGTAGAGGCGTTGTAGTAGTTCTTCCAGCGGTGTTTGTGTCTTAAATTCATCGATTAGAGCACCTTTTAGAGTTGTCCATTCGTTGTAGAATCCGAACTGGAATACTTTTTGAGCATCTCCAATTGTAATTCAATGGCTCCAAAAATTACGTCGTGCGTCACTGGTAGGGTAAAGGCACAACAAGTACTCAATTCGCCTGATGAAAGGACTGAGGCTGCATGGATCTCCAGAAAAGTGAGGTACTTGGCGGATTGGTCGAAGGAGTTGGGTTATAGTTTCATTTGCCAACGCCATGTTTTCTGTTCTTTCTTGTTGGTTTGCTTGATCTAACGGGGGTGAGGTAGCGGTCACACTCATTGAGCGGGCTACTATGTTAAGTTCAATATAAATTGGGTGGCGGTCACACTTTGTCTAGCGGGCCACGACTTTTTGTTCACGTACTGCTCAGTAAAATGAGACTTATGTATTAAGTGAACTGCACTGTGCACCTTTTGATTAATTAAAATTCACTGTAGTGGCTGTCACACTTTATGAAACGGGCCACAAAATAGGTCTTTTGATTAATTTTAATACACACGGGTTTTTTTTAGCGGATATCGTCTCGTTATAAAATTGTAACTTTTACCGGTTCACTATTTCGCGGTAATTCGCGTGCTCAATCTTGATTGAATAGTATCGCGGATATTACTAATAACTTTCGATATCCTACCGGCTGCGCCAATTAACTGTTCATCAATTAATTATCAATAAAAAAAATATTGATTTATTTTAGTTTTATATTCATGTTCTTTATTGGTTCAAGATATCTTAAAAACTAACTACTAGATTTGTGATCTGGGCACAGCAAACCATCAAAGCTCTGCTGCTCTTTGTTTTCAATTGTTTACTTATATCGATTCTGTTAGTTTACATTTGAGTTCTAGAAGTTTACATTTGAGTTCTACAAGTTTACATTTGAGGTTCTTTGATAGGCTTTGAAAAGTAGTGTGTCTTTGATAAGCTTTGAAAAGTAATGTGTCTTAGATAAGCTTTTGGAAAGTGAAGCTTTGCAAAAGATCGTTTGATTTAATTACGGATTTATTATGTTACTATGGCAGATATGTCACTATTTATACTATAACATACATACACTACCTTGCAAAAGACACTTACAAAGACAAAACATACATATATACATACATTACCTTGCAAAAGACAATTACAAAGGCGAAACGAACACAAATTTCTAGTAAAATAACACATTTTTTAATAAATCAACATGAATAAGTAATATATAATTTAATTTTGACAAAAACTTACACTTTCATTAGCATTTATTGCGCTTGCGTCGTTCTCTTTACCATCCATGTCTACGTATTGAAAAATCTTAAAGTCAACTGTACCATTGTAAGATACTACACACAAGCTGTACTCATATTTGTATATGGTGTACAACGTGTAGAAACGAGACAAATATTGCACTCACTCACGAAGTGTACTACATTTCTACTGCTCTCACCTAGAGTGAGAACAGTATAATGTTGTACTCGATTCTTCTGTACACTGGAAAATACTGCACAACAAAAAAAGAGTGCAGTATTTTAACAACACTATACTACTGTACTGTACTATGGTGTAGGAAATGAATGCATTCATGCAGATGTATAATGTATTCATTGAAAGTTCTATGACTACGTTCTATTGTTCCAACTGTCTGGTGGTGGTGTGCAGTTGATGTTATATTTTCAATTTTTAGGTATTTGCACAAATCATTTATAATTGAATTCTTATATTCTGTTCCCATGTCCGTAATGAACGTCTTCATTGGACCGTACTTCAGAATAAATAATTCAAAAATTGCTTTAGCGACAGTGTTCGCGTTCTTATTTGGAACTGGTATGGCAACTAAATATTTAGTTAGGTCACATATAAGAGTGACTGCATACTCATTGTCATTTTCTGATTTTCGTAGTGGACCAATAGGGTCCACTATCACTCTGTCGAAAGCATTTATTGGCGTATCAGCTATTATTAATGGGGTCTTACTATGCTTGGTTATTTTAGCTTTTTGGCATTTTTGACATTTTGGTATGTACTCAGTAATATCTCGAGTCATACCTTTAAAAAAATAATGTCTTTTGACCTTGGCCAAGGGTTTTGCAATGCCGCTATGACCTCCTTGTATTGGATCGTCATGGAATTTAGACAGTATAGCTTCTTTTTCTTTTTGTTTTTCTATAAGGGTCACCGGGTTGAGTAGCGCTACTCTTAATGTATTCAATATTTTATTGCCCATTTGTTTAAAATTATCAATTGAAACATGTTCAAAGATATTTTCCCACGGTGCCATTTTGAGTTGGCTGATTTTGTTTATACCGGCTTGCATTTCAAGCCTTTGGAAAAATTGACCTAGGTCTAGGATTCCATTGGTATATAAATCGCTAACATCGTATCTTGCAGTAATTTTTCTACCATGCTTAAATAAACAAAGCGTATCTTTTACATGCAAGGTCACTACTTTACGTACCTCATCATTGTTTATGACTACATATACGTTGGGCTTAGAAGCTTTTTCTATAGATTGAGTAGGCAATTCTATTTCTTTGTTATCCGCGCGGATTTTCTGTCTATTTTGATATCTAGTAGTGACTTTCATTATATTTCCAGTTATGTTTTGTAGATCTTTAATGGTTATTCTTGATAATAATTGTCTTTTCCCTTTAGGTATTCGACTGTGAAATCATACTCTTCTAATTCTAGCCTCATACGTGTCAGTTTAGAACTAGGACTGATCATTGAAAATAAATATATTAATGGTCTGTGATCTGTTTTGATTGTAAAATGTTTTCCATAAATATATGGTCGAAAATGTAATATTGCCCAGTGAATAGCAGCTAATTCCTGCTCAGTTGTACACTTATTACTTTCTCCCTTAGTGAAAGCTCTTGATGCGTATGCAATGGGAAGTTGAAGACCGTTATGGTTTTGAGTTAAAACCGCTCCGCACGCTTGCTTACTTGCATTAGTTATTATACAAAATTCTTTGCTGAAATCAGGATATTGGCATTCATCTGTCCATTCAAAAGGAACATTCTTTTTACATAATCTTGTTATGTGCCGTGAGTATTCGGCAATATTTTTTATGAAACGTCTATAATAATTGCAAAATGCTATGAAACGTCTAGCGCTATCCGCATTGTGCGGCGTGGGGTAATTCATAATGACATCATATTTCTTGTCATCAGGAAGTATTCCTTTATCTGTGCATTTATGACCGAGAAAAGTCACCTCATGCATTAAAAATTTAATTTTTTCAGGATGTAACTTTAGATTGTATTTCCTACATTTCTCAAAAACGTCTGTTAAGTTTTTAAGCATATGTTTTTCGGAACAACCTATAACTATTAAGTCATCCATATAAAGGAATGCTTGGGAAGGCTCTAATCCTGAGAATGCTATAGTCATCATTCTCTGAAATGAATTAGGCGCTATCTTTAGTCTGAAAGGTAATCGCGTGAAACGATACGAGCCATTGCTCGCTGAAAATGACGTTATATCTCTTGAACTTTTTTCAAGTTCAATTTGATGAAATCCTGACATTAAGTCAAGACATAAAAAATATTTTGCTCGTCCCAGTTGATCCAAAATTTCATCAATTCTTGGGAGTGGAAATTTATCAGACAGTAATTTTTTATTAATTTGAAGATAGTCAATCACTAATCGCCATTTCTTTTGTTCTAAACCCGGAGATGGTTTTCTAGGAACAAGTAATAATGGACGATTGTATTCAGATACTGATGGTTCAACAATCCCGTCGGTGATCAATTTTCCGACTTTTTTCTGTATTTCGTTCACCTGACTGTGTGGGCTTCTATAATCACTGCGGACGGCAGTTCGCGTTAGTGACGAAAGCAGCACGAAGGGTGCAAAAGGCGACTAACTATATACAGCTAAGTTGGAAAATTTGCTACAACTGTCCGATCAGATCGAGTTATATACTGATCGAAAGGTTTAGTCCTAACTTACAAAATGGCATACTAAAACTTTTTTTAACCAACCTGGGTCATGAGATATGGGGGTGTAAGTGGGAGGGGAAAAATTTAAATGATTGCAGCTAATGCGGCTGTTGGGGCCTTTTGGAAAAATTTTTTATTTTTTAAAAATTTAACTTAAAAATGCGCGTCGATTGATATCTCAATCACCCAAATCCGATAACTGGTTCAAAAGATAAATAAGTTTGAAAATTTTAGTAGAATACTAAAAATGAAGTGAAAAGTTAGTTTCTTTGTTTGTCTGTTTGTATCAAAGCGCTAAAGAAGCTAAAATGTTATGATGGGGATTTGTTCATTTTTGAAAATCTAGAAATGTTTGTTTTACCACTTTTTCAATTTCCCGCTAGTTTAGCGGGAAATCGCTAAATCCCGCTAAATTTGAAACCTCACCAGTTTCCATACCATAGAAGCTATAGATATGTTCTGGATATCATTGGAAAGGTGTGCTTGAGGGCTTTTAGTACGAAAAACTTTTTGGTTGTATGAGATATCTCAAACAAACTGACACAATACGCATTTAACTTGGTTTTATATATTCTGTGCAAAGTTGGTTCAAATCGGACCACTATAACATATATATGTCATAGGACCGATCGGGGGAAAATGGAGTCTTATTACGAAAAACTTTTTTGTTTTATGAGATATCTCAACCAAACTGATAAAATATGCATTTAACTTCGTTTTATATATCCTGGCCAAAGTTGGTTCAAATCGGACCACTATATCATATAGCTGTCATAGGACCGATCGGGCGAAAATCAAGTCTTAGCATAAAAAACTTTTTTTTACACGAGATATCGTAACAAAACTAATAGAATATGCATTTAAGTTAGACTTATAGATCCTGAAGAAAGTTGGTTGTAATCGAACCACTATAACATATAGCTGTCATAGGACCGATCGGGGAAAAATTGAGTCTTATTACGAAAAACTTTTTTGTTTTATGAGATATCTCAACCAAACTGATAAAATATGCATTTAACTTCGTTTTATATATCCTGGCCAAAGTTGGTTCAAATCGGACCACTATATCATATAGTTGGTTCAAATCGGACCACTATATCATATAACTGTCATAGGACCGATCGGGCGAAGTCTAAGTCTTAGTATGAGAAACTTTTTTTTCTCACAGTAGGTACGGGGCTTCGACAGTAAAGTAGCAACTTAAGCGATGCGAGCAGGGGGCGGAGCCCCCTACTTTTCTTTATAATTAAAAAAATTTTATTTTTAAATATAAAAAAATATTCAACAATGATAAATTTACAATGTCAAAAGCAAAAGCAATTGCAAAAATTTCTGATATCCCACAAAAAAAAAACCTCTAAACGAGGTAAAAATCTAGTGACGAAAGCAATTTCCAGCCCCAAAATTTCTGATATCCAATTTTGTGACGAACAAAATTGAGTTTAATATAAAAATTTTAAATAAAAATATAAATTAATATAAAAAAAACAATTGGCACTCGGCACTGCGCAAAAAGTAATTTTTATGTACAAAGAAGCTCACCCTTTTTGCGCACAGTGCACAAGGCCAATTGTTTTTTTTTATTAATTTATATTTTTATTTAAAATTTTTATATTAAACTCAATTTTGTTCGTCACAAAATTGGATATCGGAAATTTTGGGGCTGAAAATTGTTTTCGTCACTAGACTTTTACCTCGTTTAGAGGTTTTTTTTGTGGGATTTTTTATATACACTGGTTCATCATCTTTTAATCTCAGTTTTTGTTTGTAAAAATTATTTGTGCTTATTGGCTCAGTGTCTAATCCGAATATATCACTATATTGGGTGCATAAGCTTGAATGCTGTGATTTGAATTGTGGAGGAAAGTTTTTCGAAAGTTGAGATAATACAGATTCTTCTCTATTTTCTAGATTGGTTTCGACTACTTCGTAGTTCGAAAGTGAATTATGCGCTAAATTATTTGTACTGACTACTTGATCTTTATTTGTTGTATTGAGTAGTCTTGTAAAAGCGTTTTTAGATGTTGCTATGGTACTTGCTATGTAAATACCATGCTGGATTTCTTAATTTGGAATCAATACACTGTCTTCTTCTGAATTTAGTTGGATTTTTCTAACAACTTGGGATCTTGCTGGCAGAAGTATTGAGTTGCTGCCAGAACTGTATGACATTGGAACATGAATTGGAAATTTTAAGTTATTAGGTCTAATTATAAGCCAATCTTCAGATGGATTGAAGATTAATTGACAGTTGTATTTTTTTATAAAATCGATTTCTAATATGCCATCACAAGGAATAGCGAATTGTAAATCCACGATATGAAAATCGTGTGGGATTATGTATTTAGTGGTCTGTATATCAATAGAAGTTAACCCATTGAATTTGGTTACCTCTTGACTTATTCCTTTAATGTCTATTATGTAATTTTCTTGTATGTCATGAAAGAAATCAGAATTTTCTTTAACTATTAAAATGTCTGCACCTGTGTCTACTAAAAAGACAAGTTCTTTTCCTGTAGCCACATGGTTGAATGATACAAATTTATTCTGACTGAGATTAATCGTACGAACCCTCGCATTTTCTACTGTCGAGTATCTAAAGGGTTTTGTGAGTTTTCCGATGTATTTTGGGTTACTCTCACATTACTTTGGTTATTATTATTATGGCCTCGACTCGAGTTGCCATGGCCTCTTGAGTTTCCTCTATATTGGCCTCGTCCATTATTGTATTGGCTATTATTGTTGTAATTATTATTGCGACTGCGAAAGTTACCTCTGTGACTTCTACGGCCGTGGTTTCCTCCTCGCTAGGACTAGGACTGATCATTGAAAATAAATATATTAATGGTCTGTGATCTGTTTTGATTGTAAAATGTTTTCCATAAATATATGGTCGAAAATGTAATATTGCCCAGTGAATAGCAGCTAATTCCTGCTCAGTTGTACACTTATTACTTTCTCCCTTAGTGAAAGCTCTTGATGCGTATGCAATGGGAAGTTGAAGACCGTTATGGTTTTGAGTTAAAACCGCTCCGCACGCTTGCTTACTTGCATTAGTTATTATACAAAATTCTTTGCTGAAATCAGGATATTGGCATTCATCTGTCCATTCAAAAGGAACATTCTTTTTACATAATCTTGTTATGTGCCGTGAGTATTCGGCAATATTTTTTATGAAACGTCTATAATAATTGCAAAATGCTATGAAACGTCTAGCGCTATCCGCATTGTGCGGCGTGGGGTAATTCATAATGACATCATATTTCTTGTCATCAGGAAGTATTCCTTTATCTGTGCATTTATGACCGAGAAAAGTCACCTCATGCATTAAAAATTTAATTTTTTCAGGATGTAACTTTAGATTGTATTTCCTACATTTCTCAAAAACGTCTGTTAAGTTTTTAAGCATATGTTTTTCGGAACAACCTATAACTATTAAGTCATCCATATAAAGGAATGCTTGGGAAGGCTCTAATCCTGAGAATGCTATAGTCATCATTCTCTGAAATGAATTAGGCGCTATCTTTAGTCTGAAAGGTAATCGCGTGAAACGATACGAGCCATTGCTCGCTGAAAATGACGTTATATCTCTTGAACTTTTTTCAAGTTCAATTTGATGAAATCCTGACATTAAGTCAAGACATAAAAAATATTTTGCTCGTCCCAGTTGATCCAAAATTTCATCAATTCTTGGGAGTGGAAATTTATCAGACAGTAATTTTTTATTAATTTGAAGATAGTCAATCACTAATCGCCATTTCTTTTGTTCTAAACCCGGAGATGGTTTTCTAGGAACAAGTAATAATGGACGATTGTATTCAGATACTGATGGTTCAACAATCCCGTCGGTGATCAATTTTCCGACTTTTTTCTGTATTTCGTTCACCTGACTGTGTGGGCTTCTATAATCACTGCGGACGGCAGTTCGCGTTAGTGACGAAAGCAGCACGAAGGGTGCAAAAGGCGACTAACTATATACAGCTAAGTTGGAAAATTTGCTACAACTGTCCGATCAGATCGAGTTATATACTGATCGAAAGGTTTAGTCCTAACTTACAAAATGGCATACTAAAACTTTTTTTAACCAACCTGGGTCATGAGATATGGGGGTGTAAGTGGGAGGGGAAAAATTTAAATGATTGCAGCTAATGCGGCTGTTGGGGCCTTTTGGAAAAATTTTTTATTTTTTAAAAATTTAACTTAAAAATGCGCGTCGATTGATATCTCAATCACCCAAATCCGATAACTGGTTCAAAAGATAAATAAGTTTGAAAATTTTAGTAGAATACTAAAAATGAAGTGAAAAGTTAGTTTCTTTGTTTGTCTGTTTGTATCAAAGCGCTAAAGAAGCTAAAATGTTATGATGGGGATTTGTTCATTTTTGAAAATCTAGAAATGTTTGTTTTACCACTTTTTCAATTTCCCGCTAGTTTAGCGGGAAATCGCTAAATCCCGCTAAATTTGAAACCTCACCAGTTTCCATACCATAGAAGCTATAGATATGTTCTGGATATCATTGGAAAGGTGTGCTTGAGGGCTTTTAGTACGAAAAACTTTTTGGTTGTATGAGATATCTCAAACAAACTGACACAATACGCATTTAACTTGGTTTTATATATTCTGTGCAAAGTTGGTTCAAATCGGACCACTATAACATATATATGTCATAGGACCGATCGGGGGAAAATGGAGTCTTATTACGAAAAACTTTTTTGTTTTATGAGATATCTCAACCAAACTGATAAAATATGCATTTAACTTCGTTTTATATATCCTGGCCAAAGTTGGTTCAAATCGGACCACTATATCATATAGCTGTCATAGGACCGATCGGGCGAAAATCAAGTCTTAGCATAAAAAACTTTTTTTTACACGAGATATCGTAACAAAACTAATAGAATATGCATTTAAGTTAGACTTATAGATCCTGAAGAAAGTTGGTTGTAATCGAACCACTATAACATATAGCTGTCATAGGACCGATCGGGGAAAAATTGAGTCTTATTACGAAAAACTTTTTTGTTTTATGAGATATCTCAACCAAACTGATAAAATATGCATTTAACTTCGTTTTATATATCCTGGCCAAAGTTGGTTCAAATCGGACCACTATATCATATAACTGTCATAGGACCGATCGGGCGAAGTCTAAGTCTTAGTATGAGAAACTTTTTTTTTCTCACAGTAGGTACGGGGCTTCGACAGTAAAGTAGCAACTTAAGCGATGCGAGCAGGGGGCGGAGCCCCCTACTTTTCTTTATAATTAAAAAAATTTTATTTTTAAATATAAAAAAATATTCAACAATGATAAATTTACAATGTCAAAAGCAAAAGCAATTGCAAAAATTTCTGATATCCCACAAAAAAAAAACCTCTAAACGAGGTAAAAGTCTAGTGACGAAAGCAATTTCCAGCCCCAAAATTTCTGATATCCAATTTTGTGACGAACAAAATTGAGTTTAATATAAAAATTTTAAATAAAAATATAAATTAATATAAAAAAAACAATTGGCACTCGGCACTGCGCAAAAAGTAATTTTTATGTACAAAGAAGCTCACCCTTTTTGCGCACAGTGCACAAGGCCAATTGTTTTTTTTTATTAATTTATATTTTTATTTAAAATTTTTATATTAAACTCAATTTTGTTCGTCACAAAATTGGATATCGGAAATTTTGGGGCTGAAAATTGCATTCGTCACTAGACTTTTACCTCGTTTAGAGGTTTTTTTTTGTGGGATTTTTTATATACACTGGTTCATCATCTTTTAATCTCAGTTTTTGTTTGTAAAAATTATTTGTGCTTATTGGCTCAGTGTCTAATCCGAATATATCACTATATTGGGTGCATAAGCTTGAATGCTGTGATTTGAATTGTGGAGGAAAGTTTTTCGAAAGTTGAGATAATACAGATTCTTCTCTATTTTCTAGATTGGTTTCGACTACTTCGTAGTTCGAAAGTGAATTATGCGCTAAATTATTTGTACTGACTACTTGATCTTTATTTGTTGTATTGAGTAGTCTTGTAAAAGCGTTTTTAGATGTTGCTATGGTACTTGCTATGTAAATACCATGCTGGATTTCTTAATTTGGAATCAATACACTGTCTTCTTCTGAATTTAGTTGGATTTTTCTAACAACTTGGGATCTTGCTGGCAGAAGTATTGAGTTGCTGCCAGAACTGTATGACATTGGAACATGAATTGGAAATTTTAAGTTATTAGGTCTAATTATAAGCCAATCTTCAGATGGATTGAAGATTAATTGACAGTTGTATTTTTTTATAAAATCGATTTCTAATATGCCATCACAAGGAATAGCGAATTGTAAATCCACGATATGAAAATCGTGTGGGATTATGTATTTAGTGGTCTGTATATCAATAGAAGTTAACCCATTGAATTTGGTTACCTCTTGACTTATTCCTTTAATGTCTATTATGTAATTTTCTTGTATGTCATGAAAGAAATCAGAATTTTCTTTAACTATTAAAATGTCTGCACCTGTGTCTACTAAAAAGACAAGTTCTTTTCCTGTAGCCACATGGTTGAATGATACAAATTTATTCTGACTGAGATTAATCGTACGAACCCTCGCATTTTCTACTGTCGAGTATCTAAAGGGTTTTGTGAGTTTTCCGATGTATTTTGGGTTACTCTCACATTACTTTGGTTATTATTATTATGGCCTCGACTCGAGTTGCCATGGCCTCTTGAGTTTCCTCTATATTGGCCTCGTCCATTATTGTATTGGCTATTATTGTTGTAATTATTATTGCGACTGCGAAAGTTACCTCTGTGACTTCTACGGCCGTGGTTTCCTCCTCGCTGTGAGTAATTTTTGTAATATAGGACAGTGTTTGGCTGCCCGGTTGTTTCTGTGCAACTATTTACAAATTGCATGATAAGTTTTACAATTTTTAGTAATTGCTTTTACAGCATTTTGGGTGGAATAACTTCTGGCTAACTCTAGGGGTAAGCCGACCGTTATATATGCACCTTGCAAAGTTTTTGTCAACTGCTCGACCTCTAGTATATACTGGTTAGCAGTTTTATTGCGTTGCTTTAGGTTCATCAGTTTTGCTGACAATACTTCTACAGTTTCGTCTTTGACATTGCTTTTTAGCCTGGAAATGACTTCAGTTATTGTTGTTTCATTTCCGACTAGATTTCTGGCGACACCTTTTAGCTTTGTTTTTATTATGATATTATTTAATTCTTTATATAGTTCATTCCATTCCATTTTATTATGGATATGAAATCTTTCTTTAAAATGAGGCTAAACTGAACTCTATCATATCTTGTTCTAATTGTCTTTAGTTTAGCCATACTTTATCAAAAAAAAAATTTTTTTTAATTCATTTTATTTATTTCATTTGATTTTCTTAGAGTTATTTAAATTAATTATATGCTTATTTTTCAATGTTGTTTGTGCTCTTTTTTTTAAATTTTGTCCAGATCATTTGACTGGCTCATATATCTTTTCTTTAAACATTTGTTGTGTAATTTATATAATTTATAAAATCAATTTGCGCACATTATAACAACAATTATTATTAACAATGTATGTATAAGTTCTAAATCATTGTTATTTGACTCTACTTTATTGATAACATTAGCAGTGGAATCCACTGACTTAACATCTACTATTGCCATTTTGGGCATATATACTTTAAAATTGTATTTGTAATTATTTTTTATGTCTTCGGAAAATTTGTCTATTGCATTACTTTGCATCTACGTTAACAATTTCCTGCCTATTGTTTCGTATAGCTTCACAGGCTACACTTCTAATTGGACGGAAATGGTTCCGCGCAATTTTACAAATCTTATCATAATAATTTTAATTTTAATTTGGTAGTAATGGTGTTACAGTTGTTCCGGATGTCCTCCGCGTCAGCTGGTCGTCGCCTGTTTGGCTATGCAGACGCTCCTTGGTAGGCGAAAGTGGCGGAGTGCCCCTCTCGCTGTTGTCTTTACTGCTGCTGATGTCCGGGCCTATTGGCTCAAGCGGGCCCGGTGCCGGTCCTCGCACTGGTCTTTGGTTTCCTGCATGTGGATTTGCTTGCTGGGTCGTCTAGTGGTCCCTTGCAGTCGTTTGGGCAGAGGTTAGGCTTCTTCGGCAACGGCTTTGGAGATGGTGGTTTATCAGCTATTTTGTTATTGATAACTTTAATGTTTGCTGAGTGAGAGGCAGTACTTGGCTTTCGTTGCTGGAGGCTTTCTTTCAAAAAATCAAGTTGTTCGGTTAGTTTTTGCGCTGTTGCCCATGCGGGCGGCGGTTTATTTGTGTATAATAGCCACTTAATGTGTGCTATTCTTTTATTTATCTTATTTTTCTGACCTCCGCGTTTGCCCATTACTACACTCTACTCACTCAGACTTTCGGTTTCCATCCAATCCGTGCTGGCGCTTGTTGCTTGTTGTTGTTGTTGTCGTTGCCCTCTCGCTTTTATTCCATCGTTGATCTTCTTGTGCTTGTTGCTTGTTGTACTTTTGTTCCTTCGTTGACTGATCTTTTTGTCACTTCACTTTTTTTCACTCAGTGAGACAGTGAAACTGTCACGGTCGCCATGTGGTAAATCAAAAGAGCTTCTGCTTTTATTTGATTTATAATTATTTATTAATTCGGAAGCAGCGAAGGTGCCGCTTCCAACGTTCAGTTGAATCTATTCTTACATATTTTCTTAAGTTCTAAGTAAGCCTAAGTCTCGTTGCTGCGCTGCCCACAGTTGGACAGCGGAGAGACGGTTATGTATATTATGTATTATATATGTATGTAAATATGCTCTTTTAAGCTGGAGCGCGAGGGTATATGCATGCACTTGAGTTTGGTCATGTGGTCGGCGCGTCTAACAGAATGCTGACACTTGCACATTCTGTGAGCGCGCTGATCGATTCATATTTCGACCACTTGGTTTAATGACCGGGGTTTTGTTTATATAAACACTGCAACAAACTGTTACAGTGTGTACGCTTTAAGTACTCTTGGTACAGTGGATACTCAATATATATGCATACTACATTACAATGTCCTTGTATGGAAAAAATGCACACTATTATTATAATATGGTCTAAATATAACAATTCTAATGATGAATTTTCCATAATGGATATTCAGGTTCATCAGGCTTAACCTCTAAGCAGTTTCACGTACTATTTAACTCTCTATTCAGGGTTCTTTTCAACTTTCCCTCATGGTACTTGTTTACTATCGGTCTCATGGTTACATTTAGTTTTAGATGGAGTTTACCACCCACTTAGTGCTGCACTATCAAGCAACACGACTCTTTGGAAAAACCATCTAGTAATCATTAACGTTATACGGGCCTGGCACCCTCTATGGGTAAATGGCCTCATTTAAGAAGGACTTAAATCGTTAATTTCTCATACTAGAATATTGATGTTCCATACACTGCATCTCACATTTGCCATATAGACAAAGTGACTTGGTGCTGAACTGATTTCTTTTCGCTCGCCGCTACTAAGAAAATCCTTGTTAGTTTCTTTTCCTCCCCTAATTAATATGCTTAAATTCAGGGGGTAGTCCCATATGAGTTGAGGTTGTACAATTATACATAAATATTAGTTATTATAATACATGGAGATTATAAAAACCTTTTGAAATATACTATTACTTTGAAGTTCCATAATATTGACAAACGTTTTCTTCTTTGTCTCATCATAAATAAGAAGCAATTCTAGTTAAAAAAAAATTTTTTATGCTAGACATTCCTCAGTATTATTTGAATAAAATAAAGAAAATATAATTCTTCAAATTTTTCTTATACAAATATATTAAACAGGACAAGTACAGTAATTTCTTTTATTTTAGAATTATGAATATATTATGAGTAAGTGTTTTGCAACAATACCACATATATTATCCAAAAATATATATCATATGCTTAAAATTTCGAAAAATTTTAAACAACTTGTTTAGCATAGTCTTACAACCCTCAACCATATGTAGTCCATGCAGCACTCTAAAATTAATTAAAGTACATAACAGCATGGACTGCGATATGTGTTCAAAATATCGATGTTCATGTGTCCTGCAGTTCACGCGATGACGCACAGTTTGCTGCGTTCTTCATCGACCCATGAGCCGAGTGATCCACCGCTTAGAGTAATAAAAATTTTTGGTTTATTTCATTTCGTCAAATATTCTTTTATTGATAGAAATTAAAAATACATCATTTTACTGACATATATCAATTCCTTAAATAATTTTTTTTATACCGAAAAGAATGTTGCGAAATGTCTTAGTTATACATAATCAATGAAAATACGGTATATGACAAATTATATAAAATACAAATTTTTTATAATGAACAATACATTTGTGTAACGCATGAATATTATGGCACATATACACGCAGGTAATAATTCATTTTACCCAAAATACATAAAAATATGTAAAATACATTTATACAGTATGAATATGATAAATAAAATATATAACAAAGTAATTTTTATGTATAAAATGTGTTGGTTGTGTTTTGGATGAAAGTTTATGCTTTCCAAATTAACGAAAATGTGAAACGTATTTAGTATACATTGATAAAAAATATACCTTGACTAATTCAATTACTATCTAACAATTGCATATTATTACCGCAGCCAAGCGTTTACATCAGAAAATAATTAAATTTTTATTAAGTTTTATTTCTCCAACACATTAACTTGCACATATTTATAGTCACAAACTATAAGTTATTATATTATATAGAATCTTACGGACACAGTCAGAATCTCATTAAATCTTTTAAAATACGTCACTAATATAATGACGAGACATTTGGCTACCATTTCATTTATATAATACTTCAATTTTATATTAATAAATGCAATATATACATGTTATATTTATTTCTTATAAATCATGTATCTTTATCTTTCTCATCTTTTCAAATACGTCATTTATATGATGACAAGACATTTGGCTATCATTTCATTTATATAAAATTTAAATTTCATTTTATTTAATGAAATATACATGTTATATTTATTTCTTATAAATCATCTTTCTTATCTTTAAAAATACGTCACTTATACGATGACGAGACATTTGGCTACCATTTTATTTATATTCAACTTAAATTTCTTATTAATAATTGAAATATACATGCTATATTAATTTCTTATAAATCATGTATCTTTATATTTCTTATCATTTCAAATACGGCACTAGTAACATGACGAGACATTTAGCTACCATTACCAATACTTAAATTTCATATAAATATATTTGTATAGTTATACAGATTCTTATATATACATTATAATATAATTATATGCCCATAAACATAAATATTATATATATCATATACATACCTTCTCTGTAATTCTATATATATAAATTTATATATATTTTTGTACATTGATGTGCATGTGTGTGTTTTGTTGATCGATTTTTTAATTGTCGAATCATCAAGCAAAGGATAAGCTTCAGTGAATCGCAGTATGGCAGCTGTTCAACCACTTACAACACCTTGCCTGTTATAAATGTCGTTTACAATTGATTCTAGGCTTTGTAATTGTATTAAATAATGTTTTAATTTATAACTAGCGCGGCATCAGGTGGTCGAAGATCCTCCCAATTTACTATGTTATATGTAACATTGGCTTCACATTCATTGTCGTATTTTAAATGAATAATAAACTTTTAATGGTTTAGAAGCCATACAATGCAAATTGCCCCTTATTTATCATTAGAGGCGTTCACGAAATGTCCTCGAATTGGATAATACCTGAGTAATTGGAATTATACCAAATTATTAAATCAAAAGTACATAAATGCACTATCTCATTAAAGAATTTGTTTGCGATTATATAACAAACTCGTGATGCTTTGATCAATAAGCTTGCATTAAAGCCCAATACCATCAGATATAATAAATATATCCGTATAATGGCTAGGAAATAATAAACGTTCCATTTAATCAAGTAAGTAAGGAAACAATAAGAGTGGTATTTCATTGTCGATACTAAACCGAAATCTAATATGTCCCACTTATTCTACACCTCTTATGTCTCCTTACACTGCCAGGTTAGAGTCAAGCTCAAAAGGGTCTTCTTTCCCCGATAATTATTCCAAGCCCGTTCCCTTGGCTGTGGCTTCGCTAGATAGTAGATAGGGACAGTAGTAATCTCGGTAATCCTTTCGAGCGCGTCACTAATTAGATGACAAGGCATTTGGCTATTTTTGTAGCACATTAGTTCACCACATAACGAAATGATTTCGATTGTAGAGCCACTGAATGCGTTATTTTATACCTTTTTAGATATTGTGCCAAAGCTGGCTGGTAGCTGGCTTTATAGGAAAAGCCATGAAACCCTGTGTGAAAAGTGAAAGCTCTGAATCCAGAGTCCCCGCCTGACACCACCCTAGCACTAAAGACAGTACTGTCACTAGTACTTAGAACATAAAGAGCCCTCAGTCTTGTTACGGACTGAAAACTCCAGATGCCCCGCCAGTTAAATGTAAATTCCTTCGCAATACCGTTCGTATGTCCTGTCGGTCGAAAATCCCCCGTTGACGCGGGTCCCAATTGACTGACGAAGTCAACCGGGCAGCCAAGATGGCATTAAGTTGTCTGACCACGATCGATGATACCGATATCAGACGAAAGTCTTGCGGTCGGGATGCCTTCACCGACTTTGGGATGAAGACGGTTTGGGCCATTCGGAAGAGTCCGGGAAAATCTCCTTCTTGGAGAATCAGGTTCATTATGCGAAGCATAATCCCTCTGGGAATAACGTTTGCCTGTTTGGCGGATAACCCATCTTGCCTTGTTCCGAGTCGGAAATAATTCCAGGAGGTAGACAGACAAATGTTGGAGAGTCACCTATTTTCCCGAAACTTGCGCCTCATTTACAATGGATTGCAAGACTTTGGCTCTCCAAGATCGGTTGCATGCGACGGGCTGTAACCCGAAGCATCCGCATGAGGATATCGTCCAAATGTCTCGATGGAGCGTGTGGAGGAGCCTGTAATATTAAGGAAGAGGAACCGGGCTCACTTAAACTAGGGTGGCGCTGTATGGTCGCAGATTCATTCGCTTCTGGAATAGGAGCGGCTTGCCCCTTTAGCTGTTCGATTTTCGCTTTATAACTATCCCTCTGTCGACATTTCTTGATTGTATCGACGCTGCGGTTGGCAAAGGCTTCCGCTAGCTTTTTATTAATGAATCTCTCACCATTTGCTGTGAGCTCGATTTCTTTCCTCGCCATCATAGACAACTCTTCGTCGTTCCACCTGGCATTCACGTCAACACGCCGACGACACTCATCCAGTGCGTCTTTGTGCAGGCGCGATATGTGAACACCGAGACCGGTCTTCGTGAAGAAAGATGATCACATTCACAACAAGGAAATATGGCCTGAGCATTGACCACTGCTTTCTTTTCCTGATGGGTCCCACGGAGAGTGGCCGTAGGAGAATTTCGTCAACCTTATTCATATATCCGAGGCTCGTTTCGATTCATCGCACCATCAGTTTGTCGGTCCATTGGGTAGGCAACCCCTTGGACCCATTCGTCGTTCAAATTAGCTGCTAATCAGAACTACACTGAATTTAGCACTCGGAGGATACCACGAGAAGGCCACATATGAATTGTGGGAACCAGAGTGTCTACGAGTCGACTTGACTTTGATGACTTCTGAATTACGACATATGCAAATGCATATGGTCCTTCTGCATCTCAGTTCATTGATCCTCCCTAAGAGAGTCATAGTTACTCCCGCCGTTGACCTGCGCTTACTTGCCCATCTACCATATGTCTAGGCGAAAGACTTCCATGGTAGTACGGCTATAAAACAGAAAAGAAAACTCTTCCGATATCTCTCGACGGCTTGCATCACAAGGGAATATCGCACGCCACTTTAGGCGATATCTTTTGCTATTTATTGCTTCTGAAGACGGTCTTGTCGGTTTGAGCGGAAAAAAATATCGCCGTTCTTTTTGCTATTTATTGCTTCTAAGGTTTTTTTTGAGTTTGTAATACGCAATTTACTTGAATTTAAATAATTATTATAAAATATATCAATTTATAAACAGTTTCAAATGGAAAATTGCTTTATAGCCTATTTCCACGACCACTCACATCTGGCTCATTTGGTCACATTCGGATGTGGCTCATTTTTGGCTTTCCACGACCAAATGTTCAACTGTCAAGGCATTTGTCATTCGGCCGATATAAATCAGTTGTTCGATTTCTGTGATAAATTTATACAAAGTTGAAATAATGAACATTTTCATTTTTATTTTGCAATTATAATTCGTGCAAATTTTTTTTATTGAAGAAAACAGCTGGGGAAAGTGATAATTTCTTTTTTTCACGAAATTATCGATAAACATCGCGTGTTCGATAAAAAAAATACTGAAACTAGCAGGGGCGTATGGCAAAAAATTCGTATGGCAAAAGATTTGTACTGAAATGAAGTCCACATTCGGGCCAGATGATGAAAATGGCGTCAGATGAGCCAAATGTGCTGTCGTGGAAATAGGCTATTAGTTGACCGTTACTATGAAATGTGTGGGAAATCCCTATTTACAGGTAATATCGATGTCTTAAAATATGCTTATTTTTGTAATGGTTGTCTCAAAAAAAACTTTTGGAAGACTGATTTGTATAAAATGAGCATTCACCTCTACCAAAATACTAAATATATGCATATTTTTCCTTTTTATCCAACGAAATTGGGAAATGATTTGCATTTTCATATCTTTATCTGATGTCAGATAAACAGTCCTCTTCCAGTAATTGCTAAACCGACTAAGTCATGTAATGCCATTTTCTTGAAGGAAACAAGTCCTTTTGCTATTTTTGTAAGGAACTCTGGCTGCTTAGCAGCTCTCTCTCATACTCTGTATCGGTAACTTTCTATACAAGAACCAACCTGTATAATATGTTGGCATTTCCTATCTTCGTCCTTGGATTGTAACTTCGCATAAGGCCGTCCATCAAGATGACTCCTTCAAATGTGATTATTGTATTTCTCATTTATTTGCAGGCAACTGATTTATATATATAGCTTCAGCATCTTGTCATTATGCACTGCTTTAGCTCTTTCCACATTGGAATTGCTCTGAGGAGTGGTGCTATTCAAAAATATTTAGATGCCAATGGACAATGAAGTACGAATGCTTTGGAAAGGCTTGAAGCATGCAGTTGTTCATGAGGATAGTTCTTCTAGATCGATGGGTATAGGACCAACACTTTAGGTGAAAGTATTGCCTGAGTGTCTTGGGAAGCATTGAATGAGAGGCTTACATCTTGAAGAAATGCGTCGGAATTATCATTTTCAATTATTTTCCAATTTTCTAATAGTTTTGGAATAGTACGGGTTTCTAGATCAAATATTGTCGACAACTAATTGGGAGTCCCATCACTTTTATCACTGCTAAACTTATCATAGCTTCTACCGAATCTATCAACTCAATCAGGTGATCATTTTAAATTATATAAATAATAGACACCTAAAATTAAGTAAATCGCATATTTATAGTAATATTAGTGATTACCAACTCAAAAAGATCTTTAGAAGCAAGAAATGACAAGACTTATCGTTTAAAGTCGGGTACGATATTCCCTTATGATGCAAGCGAACGGCCATATTTTTTTACGCTCAAGCCGACAAGACCGTCTCCAGACGGTCCACAGTTTTAAGCTTTTTAAGAATACTTATAGTTGTATTTTTGTATTTATATTACAAATCTACAAATCATAAGAGAATAATATTACCTACTATCAGTCTAACTGACAAATAGAAAGACTAAGTCACAATATATTTTTTTGGCGATTGAAATTGCAACTTATTTGGTCATAATTAATTTAGGTATTTTCCATAATTTCAATGTTTAACAAAATTCTATAACATAACGGTTCATCGGAAAATAATTAAATATATTTTTAAACGTCAGAAAATCAATTTTTAATGTATAATTAATATACTCGAATAGAAGTATTCATTAGTTTCCCATTTATATTCTAATAACGGACGACCGTCTACAGACGGGTTTACCCGTTAGAGGGTTAAGGTCGTTCCTGTTACCAGGATGAGCACGAGGCCCATATTTAATAACCAATGGATACTCAACAGGTTACGGAATTGGAAACGTATTCCCTTTCGTTCAAAATTATTCAAGTGTATTATTTTTCAAAATTTTTTGTAATTGACAACTTTTTACTTGAAAATTTTCGGCTTTCGCCTTGAACTTAGGACCGACTAGCTCGTGAAAAACCACTGTTTACACGAAATCCTCTCGACGTCAGTCCTCCAAAGTCTCATTCGATTATTTGCTACTACCACCAAGATCTGTACCAATGACGGCTCCATGCAGGCTTACGCCAGACACTTCAATTCACATCATTGTACCTTTCTACTCACTAAAGTTTCAAAATTTATATTACAAGTAATATAAATCATCTACTTTAGCGGTAATGTACAACTTCTAGTTGCTTCGGCAGGTGAGTTGTAACACATTCCTTAGCAGACTTCAACTTTCATGATCACCGTCCAGCTGTTTTAAGCAACCAACTCCTTTTATGGTTTCTGAATAAGTTGTTAATGGTTGTTTTGTTTGGTTCATACCACAGCGCCAGTTCTGCTTACCAAAAGTGGCCCACTTGGCACATTATATAATAACCTCAAACTTCATATCAAGAAAGATTAAGATTAGGTTAAGATCGTTTTGACCCTAAGGCCTCTAATCATTCGCTTTACCAGATAAGATTATTTTATACAACAGTTAAATGCACCAGCTATCCTAACAAAAAAGTTTGTCATACTAAAACTTAATTTTCAACCGATCGTTCCTATGGCAGCTGTATGATATAGTGGTCCGATTTGAACCCACTTTGGTCATAATGTGTAAAACAATAACAAATTCAAATTCTGTGAGTTTGGTTGGGATATCTGAAAAAACACAAAAAATTTTCATACTAAAGGTCATGCCACAACACAACGAAGTCAAAAAAGTCGACAAAAACATGCCTCAACTCAACATAATATCATATCGCCGTCTCACCATAGATTTTAATGAATCATATCTTAAACAACGCGTAATTACAACAGCTAAGCAAATAAAATAGTTAATAAAATGTAAAAAAACTGTTTCGAATTTTCCTCGAATTTTTTAGTGAAAAAAGCTAAGAAAAAATCATAATTTTCTTAATTCAAAAATTGATATATCTTAAACTACTGGTTTAAATCTAAGACTGTGTATAAATGAAACTTAGATATATTCATAAGCTTTTAGATAAAGAAAAACTTTGCTAAATCGGTTTTGGCATTCTTGAGTATTGATTACAAATGCGGGCGCACCTCTAGAAAAAGGGGAATAAAAAAAAGCCAGATTTTTGAAAAATTCTAAAAAAAAAAATCTCACCATAAAAAAAAAAAATGTTTTTCGTCGGTTTTGGCCCCTTATCTATCCAAAAAGGTGGTTTTAGTTCTTGTAACTTTTGGGCTGTTGCCTAGTGTAATATAAATATTATCATACATAACTATATAGGACGCCCCGGGATTGTGTTAATTAACTATAAATTGTTAAAAAAAACTAATTGCATTAATAGTCAACTTAATAACGCATTAGGTTTTCATCCCAATAACTTGTTAGACTCCTTGGTCCGTGTTACAAGGCATTGTTAATCATTCAAGTCATATAATAAACAAAAAAATCAATTATAATCATGCCACTATATGTAAAGCTATCAGCACTTAATCAAATTTATGAAGCAATTAACTTTAAATAATCAATTGACTTAGTTTTTTTGATAAATTAATTGATACTAATAGATTACAATGTCCTTTTATGGAAAAAATGCACACTATTATTATAATATTGTTTAAGTATTATAATTCTATGATGATGAATTTTCCATAATGGATATTCAGGTTCATCGGGCTTAACCTCTAAGCAGTTTCACGTACTATTTTACTCTCTATTCAGAGTTTCTTTCAACATTCCCTCACGGTACTTGTTTATTATCGGTCTCATGGTTATATTTAGTTTTAGATGGAGTTTACCACCCACTTAGTGCTGCACTATCAAGCAACACGACTCTTTGGAAACACCATCTAGTAATCATTAACGTTATACGGGCCTGGCACCCTTTATGGGTAAATGGCCTCATTTGAGAAGGACTTAAATCGTTAATTTTTCATACTAGAATATTGATATGCGTTCAAAATGTCGATGTTCATGTGTCCTGCAGTTCACACGATGACGTCATATATTCTTTTATTGAAAGATTTTTAAAAACACCATTTTACTGGCATATATCAATTCCTTAAATAAATTTTTTTTATATACCTAAAAGAATGTTGCGAAATGTCTCAGTTTTACATAATCAATGAATATACGGTATATGACAAATTATATCAAATAAAAATTTTAAAGTATTTTTTTTATTTATTTATTTTTATGCACGACTAAAAAGCAGTCGGCAAGGAACAAAAAAAAATCGTATAAAGAATTAAATTAAAGATTAAAAAATAAAGATAAAATTAATATTAAAATTAAATATAAATATAAACTGTAAATAAAGATTTAAATTAGAATTAGATCTGGGGTATGCAAAAAATTATAAATGATCCAACATTTGTTGCAAGGATTGGGGAAAACCCAGAAAAACCCAATCAGATCAATAAGGATTAGTAATGATGTTAGTAATTGTAAAGAATGTTAAATTAGTAGAATGTAATAAAACAAGTTATTAGTGTTACTTAGGTCAGGAATTAAGGGAAAGATATTGGAAAAGTGCGGATTTTAGGGAAGGGAGAGAGAGCTCTGAGGAGGAAACATGAAAGAGGCTATTATAGGTTGTGCATAAGACCCGAAACGAATCGTGTGAAGCGTAATCAGTTGTGCATGTAGGTAAAAATAAAGGCTTGTAATTCCTAGTAGACCTGCGGGGGACAGAAAAGGTGAGGCGGGTAAGAAGGGAACTAGAATCGATCTCGCCAATAATCAATTGTGAAGAAAAACAACACCAGGAGTTTTTCTACGATTAATTAAAGACGGAAGATTAAGAAGACGAAGCCTATGGGAGTACGGTGGTAAACGAAGGTTGGGATCCCAGTTAAAACCACGTAAGGCGAAAAGCATGAATTGCTTTTGAACTGATTCAATTCGATTCTGGTTTATTTGATACTGCGGGCTCCAAATGCATGAACAGTATTCCAGGATGGGACGTAAAGAAGTTTCGTGGTAAAAGGATCATTAAATTCTTTCGACCAACGTTTAATGAAACCAAGTACTCCTTTGGCGTCATTAACTATAGTGGAGATATGTAAATTGAAGCATAATTTGCAATCAAATAAAACTCCAAGATCCTTTACAGATTTTATACGTTTCAAAGGGGTATTGTCAATCGTATAAGAAGCTAAATAGGGCCTAGAACGACTAAATGTCATGAACATACACTTTGAACAATTTAGATGCAACTTATTGGCCGAGCACCATAGTTGCATAGCGTTCAAATCATCTTGCAGACGATTATGAAGAAGGGGATCAGTGTATGAAAAAATAAGCTTTACATCATCCGCATACATTAAAATATATGAATGGGCCAGGATAGTGGGTAGATCGTTAATGAACAGAGTAAAAAATAAAGGCCCTAAGTGACTACCTTGAGGTACACCAGAAGTAACGTAAACCGAACTCGAAATGGTAGATCTAAGGAGCACTTTTTGGGTCCTACCTTTTAGGTAGGTGGAAACCCAACGTAAAAAGGCAGAGGGGAAACCTATGCACCTAAGTTTGTAGAGTAAGAGGTCATGGTTCACAGAGTCAAAGGCTTTACTGAAGTCAGTGTATATGACATCCGTTTGCTTTTTCTCTGAAAATGCATCATTTACCAGGGAGGTAAACTCAAGCAAGTTGGTCGTAGTTGACCGACCCTTAATAAAGCCGTGTTGAGTAGGAGAAATTATTGATTTACAGAGATGCTGCAAAGACGAAACAAGGATTTTTTCAAATAATTTGGGAATGGCTGATAGCTTTGCAATGCCTCTGTAGTTCGAAATATCAGACTTACCACCTTTTTTGTGGAGAGGAATGATATAAGATTCTTTCCAAAGATATGGAAAGGTTGAAGATTCAAGGGATAGATTAAAAAGCTTATGCAACGGAGCAGCTAAAGAAGAGCAGCATTCCTTAAGAAGACAACTAGGAATGTTGTCTGGCCCAGGGATGAAAGAAGATTTTAAAGAAATAAGAGAAGAGATTATAGTGTTATAAGAAATAGAGGGAGCAAACATAGTGTTTGATTGAAAAATAGAATAAGGATAAGATGAATTAGAAGTGGAGATTGGAGAGTAGGTGGATTGGAAAAAGTTAGCAAAAAGTTCAGCGGCTGCAGAATCGTTGCTGGCATTATCTATCCCATAAAAAAAAGAGGAAGGTAAACCGTGAGACTTACGCTTCAAGTTAACAAATTTGTAAAATTGTTTAGGGTCACGGGAAAACTGTCTTTTGCATCGAGTTAGATAGTTCTCGTAGCATAGCAAGTTTAAATTGGCGAAGTCCGACTTGGCTATTGTGTACTTACACCAGTCAAGACTTGAGCCAGACTTCTTATATTTTTTAAAATATTTAGATTTAATATTTTTTAAATAAGAAAGTCTAGGTGTAAACCAGGGAGGCTTTATAGAACCAGACGGTGGAACATAATTTGGAATGCACACATCTAAGAGTGCATTTAGGGTCTCATAGAAAGAACTAAGGGCAATATCGATGTCAGTCGCTTTATCTAAAAAGCACCAGTCAGTAGCAAGGATAAGTTCATTAAGCAATGAATAATTTCCCTTGCGAAAACAACGACGAGGTAATTGCTGACATAATAGAGGTGAACTAAAGGGTTTGGAGATTGAGATAGATATTTCTAAAGTGGGATGATGTAAATCTTCAGGGATACTTAATGGTGATGACCTAGAGACGGCAGTATTTGCGAAGTCATTAATAAAAACCAGATCAAGAATACGATCATTATGATTTCTTATTGAATTCATTTGAAACAATGAGAGATCAAGTAGGTTATCTAAAAAATTATCTTGGTTTAAGGGAACAAGGTAATTGGTGCTACTAAAAAATGACCAAGAAATTTTAGGCAAATTAAAATCACCCAACACAATAAATAAGTCATTATCTTTGACTTGAAGGTTAATTTCATCAATACAGGCAAAATGCTGCAAGTAAATTGCCGGAGATGCTTTTGGAGGGATATAAGAGCAGGTGATAAAAATTGATCGAGTTGAAACAGTAACTTTGACGGCAACAATTTCAACATCAGAAGACACATTAAAAGTAATGCGTTCTGACTGGAGTGTCGATTTAGTAGCAATAAGTACGCCACCACTTCGAGTCGGTCGATCATTTCTATATAAAAGATAATTATTTGACATAACTTCAGAATCAGATACTGTAGGACTTAACCAAGTTTCTGACAAAGCAATTATATCAGAATCAAAAGACATACTACTCAAATATAGATTTTTGAGCTTACTAAGGAGGCCTCTAACATTTTGGTAATGAATACAGGCAAAGTCGGGCCGCAGGTCTAGTTTTTTGAAGCCGTACTAGCGGACTCCTGTGCTTTGGAACTGCCGGCTGTAAGAGAAACAGGAGAGGATTCACTTCGTTTTTTGAGCTTAAACTCATGAACTATCATATGTGGTGGCCAAAATTTTGGGTCACAAATGACAGAAAATACGTCGTGAGGGACACTTATTTTAAAAGATGCTATTTCCCGTGCAATAGCAAAATTAAATTTACTAACCGAGACGTTAGCAGAGACTTTGCTAGAAATGTATGCCGCTACAGATTCACAAGTAGTGTCAGAGGATAACCTAGACACAAATACTTGCTTACGAGGAGCAACAACATTTAAAATAGGGGGCTCAGGAGTAGGGGCAACTAAGTTGTCAGGCCTATTGTTAGGCGCTGCAGTGCGAGGAGGTCTACCCTTCCGACCAGATCCAGCCCGCACCGAAGACACGATGACTTGGGCAGATTCCGTTGTCTGATTGGTAGACTCACCTGCAGAAGGTATAGGAGAATTAAAAAGGATGTCAATACCCGGAGAGGCCGATAAAGACAAAGTTGGCGAAGTGTCTTTAATGTGGCGAGATGCCAATGGAGTCACGGGAGGCTGAGTGACTGGGTTATTAGGGGGAACTGCTAAAAATTGACAATCAGGAGGTGAGTTAAAATTATACATCGATATATGTAAAGCATTAACTTAAATAGCAGGTACAACATTATGATTTTAGGTTGTTGCGTTTATAGACTGCACTATGGTCAAGATGACGATTTTTTTGGCATAAATTAATAGCTCGAGAACGAGTGAAGATTTTTTGATCTAGTTTTTTGCATTAGGCTTATATATGCAAAAAAAACGGCAAGTGGACCATAGTGCACTGTATGTCCACGTCAATAATGAACAATACAGTTGTAAAACGCATGTCACAAGCAGGTGGATCATCTTAACCAAATTCATAAATATATGTCAAATACATTTATACAAAATGAATATAACAAATAAAATATATTACAAAGTAATTTTAATAACAATTATATTACAATATAATTAAAAAAAAAAAAAAACAAAACAAAAAAAAATTTTTTTTAAAAAAAAAAAAAAAACCCCCTTTTTTTTAAATTTTTGGCCCAAACCCCCCCAAAAAATTTTTTTTTATGGTGAGTATTTTTTTTTAGAATTTTTAAAAAATCTGGCTTTTTTTATTACTCATCCTTCCGCAGGTTCACCTTCGGAGATCTTGTTGCGACTTTTACTTCCTCTAAATAATCAAGTTTTGCGAAACAACCGTAACAGACAAGGCGCCACAGTGATCACGTCCGGAGTCCTCACTAAATAATTCAATCGGTAGTACAGACGGGCGGTGTGTACAAAGGGCAGGAACGTAATCAATGGGAGTAAATGACTCACACTTACTGGAATTTCAAGTTCATGTGAACAGTTTAGGTTCACAATCCCAAGCAAGAAATTGGTTCAGCGGTTTACCCGGACCTCTCGGTCTAGGAAATACATGTTGATCACTGTGGACGGCAGTTCACGTTAGTGACAAAAGCAGCGCGAAGGGTGCAAAAGGCGACTAACTATATATACAGCTAAGTTGGAAAATTTGCTACGACTGTCTGATCAGATCGAGTTATATACCGATCGAAAGGTTTAGTCCTAACTTACAAAATGGCATACTAAAACTAACCAGCCTGGGTCATGAGATATGGGGGTGTAAGTGGGAGGGGAAAAATTTTAATGATTGCAGGTAATGGGGCTGTTAGGGCCTTTTGGTAAAATTTTTTATTTTTTAAAAATTTTATTTAAAAATACGCGTTGATTGATACGTCAATCACCCAAATCCGATAGCTGATTCAAAAGATAAATAAATTTGAAAATCTTAGTAGACTCCTAAAAATGAAATGAAAATTCAGTTTATTTGTCTGTTTGTCTGTTTGTATCAAAGCGCTGAAGAAGCTAAAATGTAATGATGGGAATTTGTTCCTTTTTGAAAATCTAGGAATGTTTTTTTTACGACTTTTTCAGCTTCCCGCTAGTTTAGCGGGAAAACGCTATTTCCCGCTTAAAATGAAACTTTAACAGTTTCCAAACCATTTAAGCTACAGTTATGTACTATATATCGTTTATAGGGCGATTAAGGGCTTTTAGACGTGCCTTTAAGCTCTTTTTCTAAAACACTCTGGTAATATTTTACAGGTGAAATAAGTTTTTTTAGCTTACATTGTGACAATTTTTGATAAAACGGCTCTAACGATTTTTATAAAATTTCAATATGTTTTAAAAGGTACAATTTCGTGTTTTTGCTATATAAAACATAAATTTTGGTTGAGGGGCTTAGAAGAACTGAATATGTATTTTTCAATAAGTATTAAAACGCGACAGCAGCATCAAGGCAGGCGTAGCAGCCAGAGCATGAGAGTGTATAGCTGACTGCTTTGAGTTGCACAAATAACCAGTTCTGCCAGATAGTTTTGTTTTATTTTGGGTTGTTGAAATATCCAGTGTTGCCAGGCCGTTTAGTTTTATTCTTAGACGACTTTTATATTTAAATATGAAAGAATCTCAACTAAAAAATGTACACATTCTTATATCTGCCTGCATTAATGATAAATTTCCATTGTCAAAAGCAAAAGCAACTGCAAAATTTCTGATGTCCCACAAAAAAAACCTCCACACGAGGTAGTCTAGTGACGAAAGCAATTTTTAGCGCCAAAATTTCTGATATCCAATTTTGTGACGAAAAAAATTGAGTTTAATATAAAAATTTTAACTAAAGATATGAATTAATTTAAAAAAAAAATAGAAAATTAGCATTCGACTCTGCGCAAAAAGTAATTTTTGTGTACAAAGATGCTCACCCTTTTGCACATATTGCACAATGACAATTTTCTTTTTTTTTATTAATTCATATCTTTAGTTAAAATTATTATATTAAACTCAATTTTTTTCGTCATAAAATTGGATATCAGAAATTTTGGCGCTAAAAATTGCTTTCGTCACTAGACTTTTACCTCGTTTAGAGGTTTTTTTTGTGGGATTTTTTATATACACTGGTTCATCATCTTTTAATCTCAGTTTTTGTTTGTAAAAATTATTTGTGCTTATTGGCTCAGTGTCTAATCCGAATATATCACTATATTGGGTGCATAAGCTTGAATGCTGTGATTTGAATTGTGGAGGAAAGTTTTTCGAAAGTTGAGATAATACAGACAACTTGGGATCTTGCTGGCAGAAGTATTGAGTTGTTGCCAGAACTGTATGTCATTGGAACATGAACTGAAAATTTTAAGTTATTAGGTCTAATTATAAGCCAATCTTCAGATGGATTGAAGATTAATTGACAGTTGTATTTTTTTATAAAATCGATTTCTAATATGCCATCACAAGGAATAGCGAATTGTAAATCCACGATATGAAAATCGTGTGGGATTATGTATTTAGTGGTCTGTATATCAATAGAAGTTAACCCATTGGATTTGGTTACCTCTTGACATATTCCTTTAATGTCTATTATGTAATTTTCTTGTATGTTATGAAAGACATCAGAATTTTCTTTAACTATTAAAATGTCTGCACCTGTGTCTACTAAAAAGACAAGTTCTTTTCCTGTAGCCACATGGTTGAGTGATACAAATTTATTCTGACTGAGATTAATCGTACGAACCCTCGCATTTTCTACTGTCGAGTATCTAAAGGGTTTTGTGAGTTTTCCGATGTATTTTGGGTTACTCTCACATTACTTTGGTTATTATTATTATGGCCTCGACTCGAGTTGCCATGGCCTCTTGAGTTTCCTCTATATTGGCCTCGTCCGTTATTGTATTGGATATTACTGTTGTAATTATTATTGCGACTGCGAAAGTTACCTCTGTGACTTCCACGGCCGCGGTTTCCTACTCGCTGTGAGTAATTTTTGTAATATAGGACAGTGTTTGGCTGCCCGGTTGTTTCTGTGCAACTATTTACAAATTGCATGATAAGTTTTACAATTTTTAGTAATTGCTTTTACAGCATTTTGGGTGGAATAACTTCTGGCTAACTCTAGGGGTAAGCCGACCGTTATATATGCACCTTGCAAAGTTTTTGTCAACTGCTCGACCTCTAGTATATACTGGTTAGCAGTTTTATTGCGTTGCTGTAGGTTCATCAGTTTTGCTGACAATACTTCTACAGTTTCGTGTTTGACATTGCTTTTTAGCCTGGAAATGACTTCAGTTATTGTTGTTTCATTTCCGACTAGATTTCTGGCGACACCTTTTAGCTTTGTTTTTATTATAGAAACTGCTTATTGTTCGTGATCGCCTTTTATCAATTCCGATATTTTTAATGCATCAACAAAACTTGTTAAGATTTCAGCTTTACCATCAAAAACTGGTACAAGCTTGGTTGCTGTATTAATGAAATCAATATTGGTTTGTGCCATTGTGATATTGCTCGATTTATTCTCAATTATGCTTGAACAAGTATCAGAATCTGTAGAATTATCCAGATCTGACATCAAAACAGCTGGAATTATAAGATTATTTAAATCTTGCTCTTCTACTTTAGGGTTTGCCTTCGCAAGTTCTTCTGATTCTATTTGGTCAGTTTCTTCTATTGATTCTAGTTCATCACTAGTTTCAACTGTTAGAGAAGTGTTCAGTATGGTCGGTACTGTTATATCTAAATTAAACTTTAGCTTTATTGATACTAAGTTTGATCGTAATCTGTTTAAAAATTTTGATACCTGTGACCAATGTTCTTGATTTAATTTCCCTCTCTGGCCATGTATTAGTAAACGTGCTTCATTAAAGCATTCTACTAGTATTTCTACATGTTTTTTAACGGTATTCTTTTGAATTTGCCTCTTCTGTGTAAGTGACTTGTATGATTTATCAAAGTCAGCTTTAATATTATTTAATTCTTTATATAGTTCATTCCATTCCATTTTATTATGGATATGAAATCTTTCTTTAAAATGAGGCTAAACTGAACTCTATCATATCTTGTTCTAATTGTCTTTAGTTTAGCCATACTTTATCAAAAAAAATTTTTTTTTAATTTATTTTATTTATTTCATTTGATTTTCTTAGAGTTATTAAAATTAATTATATGCTTATTTTTCAATGTTGTTTGTGCTCTTTTTTTTAAATTTTGTCCAGGTCATTTGACTGGCTCATATATCTTTTCTTTAAACATTTGTTGTGTAATTTATATAATTTATAAAATCAATTTGCGCACATTATAACAACAATTATTATTAACAATGTATGTATAAGTTCTAAATCATTATTATTTGACTCTACTTTATTGATAACATTAGCAGTGGAATCCACTGACTTAACATCTACTATTGCCATTTTGGGCATATATATTTTAAAATTGTATTTGTAATTATTTTTTATGTCTTCGGAAAATTTGTCTATTGCATTACTTTGCATCTACGTTAACAATTTCCTGCCTATTGTTTCGTATAGCTTCACAGGCTACACTTCTAATTGGACGGAAATGGTTCCGCGCAATTTTACAAATCTTATCATAATAATTTTAATTTTAATTTGGTAGTAATGGTGTTACAGTTGTTCCGGATGTCCTCCGCGTCAGCTGGTCGTCGCCTGTTTGGCTATGCTGACGCTCCTTGGTAGGCGAAAGTGGCGGAGTGCCCCTCTCGCTGTTGTCTTTACTGCTGCTGATGTCCGGGGCCTATTGGCTCAAGCGGGCCCGGTGCCGGTCCTCGCACTGGTCTTTGGTTTCCTGCATGTGGATTTGCTTGCTGGGTCGTCTAGTAGTCCCTTGCAGTCGTTTGGGCAGAGGTTAGGCTTCTTCGGCAACGGCTTTGGAGATGGTGGTTTATCAGTTATTTTGTTATTGATAACTTTAATGTTTGCTGAGTGAGTGGCAGTATTTGGCTTTCGTTGCTGGAGGCTTTCTTTCAAAAAATCAAGTTGTTCGGTTAGTTTTTGCGCTGTTGCCCATGCGGGCGGCGGTTTATTTGTGTATAATAGCCACTTAATGTGTGCTATTCTTTTATTTATCTTATTTTTCTGACCTCCGCGTTTGCCCATTACTACACTCTACTCACTCAGACTTTCGGTTTCCATCCAATCCGTGCTGGCGCTTGTTGCTTGTTGTTGTTGTTGTCGTTGCCCTCTCGCTTTTATTCCATCGTTGATCTTCTTGTGCTTGTTGCTTGTTGTACTTTTGTTCCTTCGTTGACTGATCTTTTTGTCACTTCACTTTTTTTCACTCAGTGAGACAGTGAAACTGTCACGGTCGCCATGTGGTAAATCAAAAGAGCTTCTGCTTTTATTTGATTTATAATTATTTATTAATTCGGAAGCAGCGAAGGTGCCGCTTCCAACGTTCAGTTGAATCTATTCTTACATATTTTCTTAAGTTCTAAGTAAGCCTAAGTCTCGTTGCTGCGCTGCCCACAGTTGGACAGCGGAGAGACGGTTATGTATATTATGTATTATATATGTATGTAAATATGCTCTTTTAAGCTGGAGCGCGAGGGTATATGCATGCACTTGAGTTTGGTCATGTGGTCGGCGCGTCTAACAGAATGCTGACACTTGCACATTCTGTGAGCGCGCTGATCGATTCATATTTCGACCACTTGGTTTAATGACCGGGGTTTTGTTTATATAAACACTGCAACAAACTGTTACAGTGTGTACGCTTTAAGTACTCTTGGTACAGTGGATACTCAATATATATGCATACTACATTACAATGTCCTTGTATGGAAAAAATGCACACTATTATTATAATATGGTCTAAATATAACAATTCTAATGATGAATTTTCCATAATGGATATTCAGGTTCATCAGGCTTAACCTCTAAGCAGTTTCACGTACTATTTAACTCTCTATTCAGGGTTCTTTTCAACTTTCCCTCATGGTACTTGTTTACTATCGGTCTCATGGTTATATTTAGTTTTGGATGGAGTTTACCACCCACTTAGTGCTGCACTATCAAGCAACACGACTCTTTGGAAACACCATCATTAACGTTATATGGGCCTGGCACCCTCTATGTGTAAATGGCCTCATTTAAGAAGGACTTAAATCGTTAATTTTTCATACTAGAATATTGATGTTCCATACACTGCAACTCACATTTGCCATATAGACAAAGTGACTTGGTGCTGAACTGATTTCTTTTCGCTCTCCGCTACTAAGAAAATCCTTGTTAGTTTCTTTTCCTCCCCTAATTAATATGCTTAAATTCAGGGGGTAGTCCCATATGAGTTGAGGTTGTACAATTATACATAAATATTAGTTATTATAATACATTGAGATTATAAAAACCTTTTGAAATATACTATTACTTTGAAGTTCCATAATATTGACAAACGTTTTCTTCTTTGTCTCATCAGAAATAAGAAGCAATTCTAGTTAAAAAAAAATTTTTTTATGCTAGACATTCCTCAGTATTATTTGAATAAAATAAAGAAAATATAATTCTTCAAATTTTTCTTATACAAATATATTCAACAGGAGAAGTACAGTAATTTCATTTATTTTAGAATTATGAATATATTATGAGTAAGTGTTTTGCAACAATACCACATATATTATCCAAAAATATATATCATATGCTTAAAATTTCGAAAAATTTTAAACAACTTATTTAGCATAGTCTTACAACCCTCAACCATATGTAGTCCATGCAGCACTCTAAAATTAATTAAAGTACATAACAGCATGGACTGCGATATGTGTTAAAAATATCGATGTTCATGTGTCCTGCAGCTCACACGATGACGCACAGTTTGCTGCGTTCTTCATCGACCCATGAGCCGAGTGATCCACCGCTTAGAGTAATAAAAATTTTTGGTTTATTTCATTTCGTCAAATATTCTTTTATTGATAGAAATTAAAAATACATCATTTTACTGACATATATCAATTCCTTAAATAATTTTTTTTATACCGAAAAGAATGTTGCGAAATGTCTTAGTTTTACATAGTCAATGAAAATACGGTATATAACAAATTATATAAAATACAAATTTTAAAGTATTTTAATCGATATGTATAAAGCATAAACCTGAATAACTGGAACGACATTATGATTTTAGGTTGTTGCGTTTATACAATGTATGAGCACGTCAATAATGAACAATACATTTGTGTAACGCATGAATATTATGGCACATATACACGCAGGTAATAATTCATTTTACCCAAAATACATAAAAATATGTAAAATACATTTATACAGTATGAATATGATAAATAAAATATATAACAAAGTAATTTTTATGTATAAAATGTGTTGGTTGTGTTTTGGATAAAAGTTTATGCTTTCCAAATTAACGAAAATGTGAAACGTATTTAGTATACATTGATAAAAAATATACCTTGACTAATTCAATTACTATCTAACAATTGCATATTATTACCGCAGCCAAGCGTTTTTAACCATCAGCCACCACGATACTCCCCGAAGGCCCGCAACAAAAGACCACAACGAAACAAGTTCGTCGGCACCTGGTCACCCGTGGTACCAGAATAAAGCCTCTGGTCAGACTTCGGGACACAGGGACACTACCAATTCTAACTCCAAAACAGTTAATGGTTTGGTACAGTGGGACAGGTTCAAAGGATCTCTCCGGTTGATTTAACGTGGCTTGTTCCAGTTAAGGATTACGACCACGGTATTCGTATATGCAAGCATATAATACAGCGAGTTTGGTACAATGCGCTAAACTGACGCCCCTAAGAGATGTTAGCAGTGACTTCCATTTCCTCGGTTGCAAATTAGTGTACACTATCGGTTGTACACTCCCCCTTGGTATGAGGCGAAGCATCTATCAACTTCTCTCCGGCGTTGAAACGCAACCCTACGCAACCACAGCCACCACGAACTCCCACTAGGAGGCCGACCTCAATGAGAAGTCTCTCAACCCGTGGTACCGAATTTTCAAAGAGATCGGTATCCCCACCCCATTTAGCTCCGACAAGCCTGGACGCTGGCTGATCCATGGTGCACCTTTAGTCGTCTCGTACGACAAGCGGTTACATACTGATGTGGTATTTTATGACCCGCCAACCACTCAGGTGAAGCCAGTTTTAGCTTATTCAGCTCGGGACTGACAGCCCTGGTACCCCATTTAGTCGCCTCTAGTCTCTCATTAAATTATTCATATTCTTCACAAATACGATGACCAGGCAATTGGCAACCGAAAAAAACATATTTTAAATACCGCCGTTAAATAAAATAATAATGGAAATAATTCCATTTTTTATTTAGTCTTGTTAAGACAATAATATTTCTTCAACATATTTCCATGCACAAATTAATAATCACATGCTATAATATTTTAATATTGTATAGGAACTCACGGACACAGTAAGAATCTCGTTAAATCTTTTCAAATGCGTCACTAGTATGATGATGAGACTATTGGCTACCGGTTTAGTCATATTTTGAGTAACGCCCTTTATCAAAATATTTTTAATATACATCAGAAAATAATTTCTTTTTTATTAAATTTTATTAATACAAAATTATTTCTCCAATACATTTTTATGCACAAATTTATGATCACAAGTTATAAGTTATTATATTAATAAAAAACCTACGAGCACAGTAAGAATCTCAATAATTTTTTTCAAATGCTTCACTAGTATGATGACGAGACAATAATCATATTTTGAGTATCAAAATACATCAGAAAATAATTAATTTTTTATTAAGTTTTATTTCTCCAACACATTAACTTGCACATATTTATAGTCATAAACTATTCGTTATTATATTATATAGAATCTTACGGACACAGTAAGAATCTCATTAAATCTTTTCAAATACGTCACTAATATAATGACGAGACATTTGGCTACCATTTCATTTATATAATACTTCAATTTTATATTAATAAATGCAATATATACATGTTAAATTTATTTCTTATAAATCATGTATCTTTATCTTTCTCATCTTTTCAAATACGTCATTTATATGATGACAAGACATTTGGCTATCATTTCATTTATATAAAATTTAAATTTCATTTTATTTAATGAAATATACATGTTATATTTATTTCTTATAAATCATCTTTCTTATCTTTTAAAATACGTCACTTATACGATGACGAGACATTTGGCTACCATTTCATTTATATTAAACTTAAATTTCTTATTAATAAATGAAATATACATGTAATATTTATTTCTTATTAATCATGTATCTTTATCTTTCTTATCATTTCAAATACGGCACTAGTATCATGACGAGACATTTAGCTACCATTACCAATACTTAAATTTCATATAAATATATTTGTATAGTTATACAGATATCTTATATATACATTATAATATAATTATATGCCCATAAACATAAATATTATATATATCATATACATACCTTCTCTGTAACTCTATATATATAAATTTATATATATTTTTACATGTGTATATATCTACATGTGTGTGTTTTGTTGATCGATTTTTTAATTGTCGAATCATCAAGCAAAGGTTAAGCTTCAGTGAATCGCAGCTGCTCAACCACTTACAACACCTTGCCTGTTATAAAAGTCGTTTACAATTGATTCTAGGTTTTGTCATTGTATTAAATAATGTTTTAATATATAACTAGCGCGGCATCAGGTGATCGAAGATCCTCCCAATTTACTATGTTATATGTAACATTGGCTTCACATTCATTGTCGTATTTTAAATGAATAATAAACTTTTAATGTATTAGAAGCCATACAATGCAAATTGCCCCTTATTTATCAATGCAGTTCAGCATGGATACGACCTTAGAGGCGTTCAGGCATAATCCAACGGACGTAGCTTCATACTACTATTCGCTCGAACAAGTATTGTGCCATTGATGTGTACCTGCAGTTCCTCTCGCTGTCGCAACAACGTTTTGTCATTAGTAGGGTAAAACTAACCTGTCTCTCGACGGTCTAAACCCAGCTCATGTTCGCTTGCATGGGTGAGCAATCCAACGCTTGGTGAATTTTGCTTCACAATGATTGGAAAAACCGACATCGAAGGATCAAAAAGCGACTTCGCTATGAACGCTTGGCCGCTACAAGCCAGTTATCCCTATGGTAACTTTTCTGACACCTCTTGTTAAAAACTTTTTAAACCAAAAGGATCGATAGGTCGAGCTTTTGCTGTCCCTGTGTTTACTGAACACCGAGATCAAGTCAGCATTTGCCCTTTTGCTCTATGTGTGGTTTCTGTCCGCACTGAGCTAGCCTTGGGACACCTCCGTCATTATTTGAGAGATGTACCGCCCAGTCAAACTCCCAACCTGGCAATGTTCTTGAATTGGATCATATCTGAGTAATTGGAGTTATAACAAATTATTAAATCAAAAGTACATAAATGCACTCCCTCATTGAAGAATTTGTTTGCGAATTTATAACAAACACGTGATACTTTGATCATGAAGATTGCATCAAAACCCAATATCATAAGATATAATAAATATATCCGTATAATGAATAGGAAATAAATAATTAGATATAATAAATATATCCGTATAATGGAAGGAAAATGATACACGTTTGTTTGAACAAAGGGATCTCAGAGACTATAAGATATAGCAAAACCAAATTTGACACACAGATTTCTATATACCTCACGCAGATCAAATTTGTTTTAAATGTAAGCCACGCTTCACTCCACCTCTGCAAATCGCGAAAAACCACTACACACACAGTTTTTAAGATAATACGTTTTTGTGGGTATTAGAGTTGCAAGTTGCTTTAATCTATTATCCTATAAAGTCGCAATAAGATCGGACAAGTAGAACTGCAGTATTAACGTGCCAAAGTTCTTAAAGTAAAATAAGCTTCTTAGACTTAACAAAAATGCATCAAATAATTCTGAACTGGATCTGACGACGCCAAACATGACATTCGGCTTGAATCGCCAATCGAGGCATCACAAATGGTACTGATGATATCTCTTGAATCAGCTGTACCATGCCATGCTCCACGCTTTTATGTTGCAAGTGTTGTTGGTTGTGAGTCGAGGGGTCGGTAACCAAAAAGATTAAAAGTTGGCCTAAAATCTTATGTATTAGGCTTAAACTAAGTCACGACAGTAACACAATATGGCATTCAAACCTTTTTATCATTCTTGCGCCTTAAAATTCTCAACTAGTTCTAGTCACGCAAAGATGTCATTAAGTTTAAATTTGGTTAAGTTTAAGTTGGTCAACTAACAGAAACGGTACTGAGGATGGAGTCTTAACATCTCTTGAAATCATGCTCCTTGCATTTATGCAAGTGTTGTGTTGCTTGCTGAATATGTCATATCGATAGTAAACCAACAAAAGACTTCTTTTTTGTTTTTGCCTAATTTAACTCATACAATAATTTGTAAGCCATAAAAGTTTGAATTGATTTCAAATTATGCAGAACTTTTTTTTAAATTAATTAACGGGTATATTATTGTCACGATTTTGCCAATAGCCTTACCCACTTCTTTTTTTGTGGCACATTAGTTGACCACATAACGAAATGATTTCGATTGTAGCGCCACTGAATGCGTTATTTTATACCTTTTTAGATGTTGTGCCAAAGGGTAGGGAATTTCTCCGCAGTTTGATCCCATTCAGATAAGCCTTCCCTATTAGCAAACGCGTGGGCTGAACAACCCACCCGTGTTGCAGAGCGAAACGCCCCACTTCACGTAGACCGCTGCCGTCAACAGACATGTGCAATCTATTCGCCAAGTACGAATCTATGCTTGAAAGTGATAACAGCTCACACTTTCTCAGAACGCCTAAAGTACACTACCAAACGTTAGTTGGTGAAAGAGCTGTGGAATTAAGACAGTTCTGAAAGTGAATAACTTCTGTTGAGGCTTCAGGGGAGACTGCGTTAATCTCTCCAACTTTGGACCAATGTCCTTGGAAGGAGAGTAACGAGCCCTCCCTTCCGCAGTAAACTTGATGCCGAGATATTTCCACTCCTGGGAGCGTTTCAGAGCTGGACATGTGCGCGAACCTATACAGAAGCTCCGTGGTTCGACCACAGTACACTTCTGTTTTGGTTACCCTTTTATGCTGATCGTGAAACAATTCTCAGCATTTAAGGTAAGCCCAACGGAAGACAGAAAGCCAACCGTGGTATCCAATAGTGCCAACCGTGGTATCCAATAGTGAGAGTCATAGTTCCTCCCGCCGTTGACCCGCGCTTACTTGAATTTCTTCACTTTGCCATTCAGAGCACTGGGCAAAAATCACATTGTGTCAACACCCGCTAGGGCCATAACAATGCTTTGTTTTAATTAGACAGTCGGATTCTCCAATATAATTTAAAAGAACTAATTGGTTACCCAATTAGTATTCTTAAAAATTTTAGCAAGAAAGTTCCACAATTTGCTACGAACCTAAACTATCCGGGAGACAAGAAACTACCATAAATGATAGAAACTTTATTTACCCAGAACGTGCACATAAACCATGCTATTGTTTCCCAATCAAGCCCGACTATCTCAATCTTCAAAGCCAATCCTTATTCCGAAGTTACAGACCTAATTTGCCGACTTCCCTTACCTACATTATTCTATCGACTACCTTGGAGACCAGATATGGATATTGCCTGTTGAGAAGTTTGAGTGTCCTTACCATAAATTTTCAAGGTCCGAGGAGAAATCATCGGCACAACAGTATATGTCATGCTCTTCTAGCCCATCTACCATATCTCTCTGCGAAAGACTTCCATGGTAGTACGGCTATAAAACAGAAAAGAAAACTCTTCCGATATCTCTCGACGGCCTCTTTATGGTCGTTCCTGTTGCCAGGATGAGCACGAGGCCCATATTTGATAACAAACGGATACTCAACAGGTTACGGAATTGGAACCGTATTCCCTTTCGTTCGAAATTATTCAAGTGTATTATTTTTCCAAATTTGTATTAATTGACAACTTTTTATTATACATTTTCGGCTTTCAACTTGAAACAATTTGAAATATACTATTTTTTTGAAGTTCAATAATATTGACAAACCTTTTATTTTATCTGATCATAAATAAGAGACCATTCTAGATTAAAATAATTTTTTTTTTTGCTAGACATTTAGTATTATTTGAATAAAATAAAGAAAATATAATTCTTCAAATTTTGTCATACAAATATATAACACAAGAGAAGTGTAGTGAAATCATTTATTGTAATATTATGAATATTTTATGAGTAAATGTTTCGCAACAATACTACATATATTATCCAATAATATACCATATGCTTAAGATTACGAATAATTTTAAACAACTTATTTAGCATAGTCTTACAACCCTCAACCATATGAAGTCCAAGCAGCACTCTAAAATTAATTAAGGTACGTAACAGCGATGTGTCAAAATGTCAATGTTCATGTGTCCTGCAGTTTACACGATGACGCACAGTTTGCTGCGCTCTTCATCGATTCATGAGTCAAGTGATCTACCGCTTAAAGTAATACAAATTTTTGGTTTATTTCATTACGTCATAAATTCTTTTATTGAAAGAAAATAAAAATACACCATTTTACTGGCATATATCAATTCCATCAATAAATTTTTTATATACCCAAAAAGAATGTTACGAAATGTCTTAGCTTTACAAATCAATAAAAATACGGAATATAACTTATTATATAAAATACAAATTTTAAAGTATTTTAATCAATATATGTATAGCATTAACTTGAATAACAAGTACAGCATAATGATTTTAGGTTGTTGCGCTTATACAATGTATGCGCACGTCAATAATGGTGCATTTACACTAGTTGATAAACAAGCCAACGTTGATATCAACTTTATCAATCCTAGTGTGAACAGCTGTCAACTTTATCAACTGTTGCGTTGACAGTAGATTGACAATGCGAGAATCATCAATTGTTGCTCTGAGTGTAAACATAGTGTAAACACTTTGTGTCAACAGTTGAAGACATAGTCGGCGCGTTGACAACACAAAATTAAGTTGAACTCGTGTTCATTCTTTTGCTTTGTGTTGACAAACTTTATGTACAGATTGGAGGTAGCAACACTTCGCTCGCCATCCGATTTATTTAATGTTGTCTGTTATCTCAAGTGTGCAGTCTATAAAAAGCAATAACTAATAATAAAATGTTATTAAAAAATAAATATTCATTTATTTAAATACATATTTATTGAACGAACGAACAAAAAATCAAAATCGTCTGGGCTTATTCGGACAAAGTCCTTAAAACGATCAGGACTATTCGATCGAAATATTGTCTCAAATGATCGGAAAAAACAACTTTCGTCTCGATCCAAATAGAGTTCTTGAACCCACATTGCTCGCTTGCGTTTTTTTAGCTTTTGCTCTTCCTCGTCCTCAAGAGCTAAAACCAAAATCACTGCTGCCGCTATTTTGCTCTTCTTCGCTGTTGCCATTGTTCTGATTTTATCGTAAAGTAAACAAATTGCATATGAATTAGTTTTAAAATAGATATGCATAAGTACTTACCACTTTTTTACTTTTCTCAATTATTAAAACAACACAATATCGATTCAAATAAGTTTCGATACATTCACAAGTTCGACGTCAACGAAAAATACTAAGCAACGTGAATGTCAACGAATGTGGATATCAACTGGTGTAAATTACTTTCAACTCCAATATCAACGCGTTGGCATCTTGCGCGTTGCTCAACTCGAAAATTAGTTGGCAACCCGGTTTTTTTTGTCAACTCTATCAACTAATGTAAACACAACAAATGCGTTGACGTTGGATATCAATTGTTAATATAGCTAGAATTGATGCTGCATCAACTAGTGTAAATGCAGCATAATAAACAAACAATAAAATAACAAATTATAAATTATTTATATTATATTCAAAATTTAAAAATTTTTCTTTCATTTTTTTTAAATATATTTTTATATATTAAAGAAATAAATAAAAATTTTTTTTTATTAACGGTTAGATGCATTATACAATAATGATCCTTCCGCAGGTTCACCTACGGAAACCTTGTTACGACTTTTACTACCTCTAAATAATTAAGTTCGGTCAACTTTTGCGAAACAACCGTAACACACAAGGCGTCACAGTGATCACGTCCGGAGACCTCACTAAATAATTCAATCGGTAGTAGCGACGGGCGGTGTGTACAAGGGGCAGGGACGTAATCAATGCGAGCAAGTGACTCACACTTACTGGTAATTCCAAGTTCATGTGAACAGTTTCAGTGCACAATCCCAAGCATGAAAGTGGTTCAGCGGTTTATCCGGACCTCTCGGCTTAGAATATACTTTTCATAAAACTCAATCTATCTTACACACTTATGTTCGGACCTGGTAAGTTTTCCCGTGTTGAGTCAAATCAAGCCACTGGCTCCACTCCTGGCCCTTCCGTCAACTTCTTTAGGTTTCAGCTTTGCAACCATACTTCCCCCGGAGCCCAAAAGCTTTGGTTTCCCGGGAAGCGACTGAGAGAGCCATAAAAGTAGCTACACCCAATTGCTATCTGGCATCGTTTATGGTTAGAACTGGGGCGGTGTCTGATCGGCTTCGAACCTCTAACTTTCGTTCTTGATAAATGAACACATCCTTGGCAAATGCTTTCGCTTCAGTTAGTCTTACGACGGTCCAAGAATTTCACCTCTCGCGTCGTAATACTAATGCCTCCAAACTGCTTCTATTAATCATTACCTCTTGATCTGAAAACCAATGAAAGCAGAACAGAGGTCTTATTTCATTATCCCATGCACAGTATATTCAGGCATTTGAAGCCTGCTTTAAGCACTCTAATTTGTTCAAAGTAATTGTACCGGCCCACAATAACACCCGATGAAAAACAGTAATGCAGGTTTTTAAATAGGAGGAACATATAAAAAATACAAGTATTTAATTACATGTAAGAGCTCCACCAGAAATACGCTTACATACATAAAGTTATAGTACTAACTACAATTGAAAGTTGCACTACCCGTATGAAGCACAAGTTCAACTACGAACGTTATAACCGCAACAACTTTAGTATACGCTATTGGAGCTTGAATTACCACGGCTGCTGGCTTCAGACTTGCCCTCCAATAGGTCATTGTTACTGGATTTAAAGTGTACTCATTCCAATTACAGGGCCTCGGATATCAGTCCTGTATTGTTATCTTTCGTCACTACCTCCCCGAGCTGGGAGTGGGTAATTTACGTGCCTACTGCCTTCCTTAAATGTATTAGCCGTTTTTCAGGCTCCCTTTCCGGAATCGAAACCTGACTTCAGGTAACCCGTTGCAACCATGGTAGTTTTAGATACTGGCATCAAAAGTTGATAGGGCGATCGCTTGGTTTCAGCCTAATAAAAGCACATGTTCAAAAAGGTCCGTGTTTTAATTGCATGTATTACCTCTATCCAAGTAACTGTTAACGATCTAAGGAACGTAACTGATATAATAAGCCTTTTGCGGTTTCACTTTTAATTCGTGTGTACTTAAACGTGCATGGCCTAATCTTTGAGACAAGCATATAACTAAGTACTGGCAGGATCAACCAGAATAATGTTTTATTTCTATGTGTAAATATTTTAAGACAGATAAATATTTTTAAATATGTAATATACATTACAACTCATTAAAATATATTTGAATAAATATGACATGCATATAGTAATCGAATATGGCTACATTTAAATAGCAATCATGTTCGTTAGTTTTAAAAAAACACACTCATATTTTTTATTAATATATATATATATATAAGCACAATATATACTTATTTGTTCAAAAATATCTTTTTATTTACACTTACTTAATAAAAATTCATCACACTTACATTACTTAAAATCAAAATAAATTGAAAAAAATTTATTTAGTTATGATTACAAATTGATAATTTATCTAAATTTTGGAAATATGTGTTAATAAATATAATATATAATAATAATATATAATATGAAAGTTTATGCTTGCCAAGTAAACGATAATGTGAAACATATTTTGTATATATTGATAAACAATATACCTTGACTTATTCCATCATTATCTAACAATTGCATATTATTACCGCAGCCAAGCGTTCAAAGACAACAAATAACGAACAACTTTTATTTTCATTGACAACTTGTATTATATGCATTCAATACATATAATAGATGAGCACACTCTTCTCACAATGTCTGATAATCAATGTCGGCCAGACAACACTACACCGTCATATAATTTCGGTATGTTATTTGTTTCATATGACTTGTCTTGCGCGACACCACTCCACCTCCTCCACGTTTTCTGTCACCATTTCTAAAACATAGTTAGTTTTTTAAGGGCAACCTCTTAATTAATTAAAATGTATGCATTTATGTAATAATGCACTGTTATACTTCATTAATTATCTACATTGTGTATATATGTGTTAATAAATATAATATTAAATAAAACCTTTATTCACAATAAATTTAAATTGTGTTCAAAAAGTTTTATAATTTAAATTCCAATATACTATACATGTGCAAATTGCAATTGCATTAGAGAATTGAATAACATATGTAATTCAATTTTCCAACCAGGTAATCCCAAACCACCAGTGCATTTATATAAAAGCGGGTGTTGGCTCTGTTTTGGATGAAAGTTTATGCTTGCCAAATAAATGATAATGTGAAACCTATTTTGTATATCTTGATAAACAATATACCTTGGCTTATTCCATCATTATCTAACAATTGCATGTTATTACCGCAGCCACGCGTTCAAAGACAACAAATAACGAAAAACTTTTAGGTATTAATGCACTGTTATACTTCATTATTTTTGCACCATACATTATAAAAAACCAATGCCGGCAAGACAACACTCCACCGTCATATAATTTCGGTATGTTAATTTGTTTCATATGAATTGCCATGCGCGACACCACTCCACCTATATAGGTTTTCTGCCACCATTTCTAAAATGTACCATTTTTTCAAACGACAATTTTTATTTCTTATACCTATGCATGTATTAATAAAATAATGCACTCTTAAACTTAGTTATTTTTGCACCATATATTATAAATAACCAATGCCGGCAAGACAACACCGTCATACATTTTTGGTATGGGAATTCTTTTCATGTGACTTGACTTGCGCGACACCACTCCACCGTCATATAATTTCGGTATGTTAATTTGTTTCATATGAATTGACTTGCGCGACACCACTCCACCTATATAGATTTTCTGCCTCCATTTCTAGAATTTACCATCTTTTCAAAGGTCGACCTGTTTTTTCATGCATAAATACACTGTTATGAAATGTCTATGTCATATGAAAGTACACTTTTATTTTGCTTATTTTAATGTCTGTCATATGAAAATTTAATTCTATTTGTTTTATCAAATTTGACTTTTTTTGTAGTCATATGAAATTTTTATGTCATGTCAAATTTGAGTTTTTTTTGTAGTCATATAAAATTTTTATGTCCAGTGAAATTTTACTATTTTTGTAGTCATATGAAGTTTTTATTTTATATGAGAGTTGAATTGTTTTTGTCATACGAAATTTTTATGACATAAGAAAGTTGAATTTTTCTAGTCATATGACATTTTTATTTCATGTGAAATTTGACTATTTTTAATAGACATATGAGATTTTTTTGTTATATGAGAAATTTGTTTTATGTTTTATTTTTGTCTTATAAAATGGTTAGACAAATAAAAGTTGAATTTTTCTTGTCTTATGAAATTTTTATGTCTTGTGAAATTTGACTTTTTTTTGTAGTCTTATGAAATCACTGTTGTCGGGAGTTCGCGCTTGTGACGAAGCAGCACGAAGAGTGCCAAAGGTGACTAGCAATATATACAGCTAATTTGCAAAATTTGCTATGACTCTCCGATCATATCGGGTTAAATACCGATCGAAAGGTTTAGCCCTACCTTACAAAAAGGCATACAAAAACTTTTACAAAAACTTTTTCTAACTCACCTGGAGTATGAGATACGGGGGGGTAAGTGGAAGGGGAAAAATTTCGATGATTGCAGCTAATTGGGCTGTTGAGGCCTTTTGCTAAAATTTTTTATTTTAAAAATTCTAATTAAAAATACGCGTCGATTGATACCTCGATCACCCAAATCCGATAACTGGTTCCAAAGATAAAAAAATTTGAAATTTTTAGTAGACTCCTCAAAATAAAATGAAAAGTCAGTATGTTTATCTGTTTGCATCAAAGCACTAAATTAGCTTAAGAAGCTAGTGTCCTTATAATGGGATAAACCAATAGGTACGGTTCCACTTATATAAAAACAATAAACATTTTACTCCACCATGAATGAAGGCTATATAAGCTTCAACACCATAATCCTGAAGATATCTATTTAATATATTTGAGTTTCGTTCGTTATCGGAATTAACCAGACAAATCACTCCACGAACTAAGAACGGCCATGCATCACAGCCCATAGATTCGAGAAAGAGCTATCAATCTGTCTTACACACTTATGTTCGGACCTGGTAAGTTTTCCCGTGTTGAGTCAAATTAAGCCGCAGGCTCCACTCCTGTTGGTGCCCTTCCGTCAATTCCTTTAAGTTTCAGCTTTGCAACCACACTTCCCCCGGAGCCCAAAAGCTTTGGTTTCCCGGGAAGCGACTAAGAGAGCCATAAAAGTAGCTACACCCAATTGCTAGCTGGCATCGCTTATGGTTAGAACTAGGGCGGTATCTAATCGCCCTCGAGCCTCTAACTTTCGTTCTTGATTAATGAAAACATATTTGGCAAATGGTTTCGCTTAAGTTAGTCTTACGACGGTCCAAGAATTTCACCACTCGCGTCGTAATACTAATGCCACCAAATTGCTTCTATTATTCATTACCTCTTGATCTGAAAACCAATAAAAGCAGAATAGAGGTCTTATTTCATTATCCCTTGCACAGAATATTTAGGCATTTGAAGTCTGCTTTAAGCACTCTAATTTGTTCAAAGTAATTGTACCGGCCCACAATAACACTCGATGAAGAGCACTAATGCAGGTTTTTAAATAGGAGGAACATATACAAAAATACAAGTATTTAATTACATATAAGAACTCCACCGGTAATACGCTTACATACATAAAGGTATAGTACTAACTACAATCGTAAGTTGCACTACCCGTATGAAGCACAAGTTCAACTACGAACGTTATAACCGCAACAACTTTAATATACGCTATTGGAGTTGGAATTACCGCGGCTGCTGGCACCAGACTTGCTCTCCAATAGAGTCCTGTATTATTATTTTTCGTCACCACCTCCCCGAGCTGGGAGTGGGTAATGAACGCGCCTGCTGCCCTCCTTAGATGTGGTAGCCGTTTCTCAGGCTCCCTCTCCGGAATCGAACCCTGATTTCCCGTTACCCGTTGCAACCATGATTGTCTAAGATACTACCATCAAAAGTTGATAGGGCAGACATTTAAAAGATCTGCCGTCGATCTTGCGATCGCTTGGTTTTAGCTTAATAAAAGCACACGTTCCAAAAGGTCCGTTTTTTAATTGCATGTATTAGCTCAAGAATTACCACAGTTATCCAAGTAACTGTTAACGATCTAAGGAACATAACTGATATAATGAGCCTTTTGCGGTTTCACATTTAATTCATGTGTACTTAGACATGCATAGCTTAATCTTTGAGACAAGCATATAACTACTGACAGATCAACCAGAATAATGTTTTATTTCTATGTGTAAATAAATTTACACATATAAATATTTTTAAATATGTAATATACATGACAACTCATTAAAATATTTTTAAATATATATGACATGCATATAGTAATCGAATATGGCTACTTTTAAATAGCCATCATGTTCGTTAGTTATAAAAAAAACTCACACATTTTTTTTATAAATATATATATACATATTACAAAACATACATATTAATTTGTTCAAAAATATATTTTTATTTACACTTACTTAATATAAATTCATCACACGTACATTATTTAAATTCAAAATAAATTGAAAAAAAATTTATTTAATTATGATTACAAAGTGATAATTTATCTACATTTTGTATATATGTTTTAATAAATATTATATTTAATAAAACCTTTATCCACAATAAATTTACATTGTGTTTAAAAACTTTTATAATTTTAATTTTCAATATACTATACCTGTGCAAACTGCCCTTGCATTAGAGAATTAAATAACATTAGTAATTCAGTTTATGTAAAAACGGGTGTTGGTTCTGTTTTGGATGAAAGTTTATGCTTGCCAAATTAACGATAATGTGAAATCTATTTAGTATATATTGATAAACAATATACCTTGGCTAATTCCATCATTATCTAACAATTGCATATTATTACCACAGCGGAGCGTTCAAAGACAACAAATAACGAAAATTTTCATTTTCATTGACAACTTGTATTATATGCATTCAATACATATAATAGATGAGCACACACTGATCACCTTTGTGAGGAACAAATATGTGTTCCCCACAACAGTTACACAATTTCAGCGACGCCTCTGGTATGCCCCCTTCAGCGACGCCTCTGTCATGCAGGGAGCAGAAGTCCCGTTGCTAACGGCGGCCAGAGTATAAAAAGGCGCGCAACAGCGCATGCGACACACTTTGAGTGGAGCAATCAACCAAGCAACACTGCGGGGGGGGGGCGGCCCTCCGGTCCCGGCCTGGGGGGGGGCCCCCCCCCCCCCCCGAAAAAAAAGGCCCACCCCCCCATAAAAAAAACCCTTTTTTTTATCACCCTCCCCTAAATTGCCCACCTCCCCCGCGCGCCCCCCCCCCCCCCGCGCGGGGGGAAAAAAAAAAAACCAAAAGAGAGGGGGGGGGGCCCCAGCAAAAGCGGGGAACACAAACCCCCCCCCCCCGGCCCCCCCCCCGGGGCGCCCACCGAGCCACAGCAGAACACACAACGGCGGGGGGGGGGCGGATGTTTTCGCACCGGGGCCGGCAACAACAAAAACGAGAGGAAGAAGCTGGCGAAACACACGCCCACACCCCACGAAACCACCCCCCCCCCGAAAGGAATCCACTCGGATTATGCGCGTTAAGTTGGATGGCACCTCAAAGCCATTAGAATTTCTTAAGCAAGATGGAATGGTCTGCAGAAACCTATAGGCTGGAACTGGACCAGATACCACGAGCAATGCCTAAATTACTGAAAGGCACGGCTCTCAAGTGGTATATAGCGAACAACGAGCGCTGGAGAACCTGGGCATCTTTCGCAAAGAGCTTCCACGAATTTTTCCTGCCGAGAGATTACTTCTCGAAGCTGGCGGAAGAAGTTGATCGGAGGAAGCAGGGCATAGAGGAACCATTCAAAAAGTTCATGGTAGAGATGCAGACGTTGATGCGGCCACTAAAATTAACGAAGGAGCGGGAACGAGATAAAATATACAACAGCAGCCTTCCCGACTTCAGAGCATTCGCAAGACCGTATCAGTACGGCAGTTTATTCGAGCTCATGCAACTTGCGGAGGAATTCGAGGAGCTGGAACTGGACAGAGAGAAATTGCGGCAACAATCCCGTGGTAACCGCCCCAGGCTCATGGCAGTAGAAGACGCTAGACCAGCAGAAAGCAAAGGCCCATGTACCCGCTGCATCGACAATGCAAGGTCGCGACCACAGCCAACACCAAGAGCATTCTCAGGACAACCAACACCTGTCTCCAACCCAACACAGGCGTGTAGAAGATGCGGAACCGAGGGACACTGGGTGAGGGAATGTCAAAACCCGAGCCTCCTTTTCTGCTGGATATGTGGGCGAATTGGAGTTCGCACAGTGCAATGTTGCCGACAGGGAAACGATCGGCGGCGTCCAGGTTCCAGGAGAGAGCGGATGCCGATAGAAGCGGCTCCCCACAATTAATCGGCACTTTGAAGGACGCGGGCCACCGCCTGTCAGTTACGGTTTAAATTGGAAACAACCTGTACAACGCCACCACCGACACAGGGGCAACGAGCAGTTTCTTAAGCGAGGAACTAGCAGGGATGCTATGCGAAGAAGGATTTGAACTAAAAGCAACACAGAGTTACGGAACAAGTGGAGGCACAGATAAAGCTCGGCAACAAAACTGTAAACATGCCGTTATTAATTCTGTCGGGAGTCATCGACGAACTGGTGCTAGGATGGGATGCGCAGGAATCGAAGTCAGAATCCCGACTCGTCGACAAAACAACAGAGTACAAGAAGGGAAACTCTCGGCTGTCAACACAGATCACACACAGGAGCAAAGAAAACAAGAACAAAGTAAACAAGAGCATAGGAAACAAGAACAGGCAACACAAGACGAGGAAATCACGCTGGAACATACCATTGCCACGAAGGATGGAACAACGAGCATCGGCAGGGAGCAGGGTAAGTCCTTACACCCCGAAACAGCGGTGAATAAATTTCTTCAGCAGGAACTAGCCGCATTTGCTGTTAAGAGCGGCACATCGCCAATCACGGAATACCGGATCGTGATGCACGATGACCGTCCGATTAAGCAACGCTACTTTCCAAAGAACCCTAAGATGCAAGACGAAATCAACAAACAGATCGACGAGTTACTAGCCAAAGGATGTATTGAGCCGTCGACGGTCCACACAGTGCCCCGATTGTGATGGTCAGAAAGAAAACGGGTAAATGGAGGTTGTGCGTCGCAGTTGAGGGAAGCACGTTACATCACCAGACTCGACCTGAAAGACGGCTACTGGCAAATCCCCATGGAGGAAACAAGTCGCCCTTTGACAGCGTTCACAGTACCAGACAGAGGACTCTTCCATTGGAAAGTTATACCGTTTGAACTTCACTCCGCTCCAGCAACATTCCAACGAGCATTTGATCGGGTGATTGGACCAGAAATGCTGCCACATGCCTTCGCATATCTAGATGACATCATCGGGAAAACATTGGAAGAACACATGGCCAACATAAAGGAGGTGTTTCGACGACTCAGGGCAGCAAATTTGAAGATCAACGTCGACAAGTGCGACATCTTCAAAAATGAATTAAAATATCTGGGACATAAAGTAACCGAACACGGAATATGCACAGACCCGGACAAGGTAGCGGCGATTTCCCAACTAAAACCGCCTACTAACATCAGGGAGCTGCGGCAATACCTCGGAGTGGCATCCTGGTATAGACGAATAGCGTGAAGTGGCTATGGAACGAAGAGCACCAACAGGCGTTTGAGAGAGTGAAAGAAAAGCTGACGCATGCACCAGTCCTAGCGTGCCCCGACTTCGCCCACGCTATATTCACGCTACAAACTGATGCTAGCAACTATGGACTGGAAGCCATCCTCACACAGCAATCCGGAAAAGGAGAACGGGTAATCGCATATGCTAGCAGAACACTGAACGGACTCGAAAGAAACTACTCAGCGACAGAGAAAGAATGCTTAGCTATCGTTTGGGCGATTCGGAAGATGCGACCATTCCTAGAGGGTTACCATTTTGACGTCGTAACAGACCACATGGCGCTCAAATGGTTAAACTCTTTTGAAAACCCTACAGGTCATATCGCCAAATGGGCATTGGAATTGCAGCAGTGCGACTTCTAAGTGGCATATCGCAAAGGAAAACTGTCGAGGCAACCGCTAAATGAGGATGTCTGCGCTCGGGTCGAAATTGAAGAAGAGACAGCGGAAACTAGTGAAACTGATAGAAACTGGATACACAAAATGCTACTGAAGATTCGTAAGGAGCCCAGAAAATTCCCAGACTACCTAGAAGAATTTGGCAACTTATACAGGCACATCCCTCACCGAGCAGGGCACGAGGATGTGACATCCTGGAAATTGTGTGTGCCAACGAACGAAAGGCAACGTGTATTACACGAAAATCACGACATAGCAGCAGTGGGACATACTGGAACACGGAAAACGATAGCTCGGGTGGCGACACGTTATTAATGGCCAGGATTGCACCGAGATGTCCGCACACAACGATGTGAAGTTTGTCAGCAATACAAACCGAATCAGTTGCAGGCAGCTGGCCAGATGATCACTCAAATTCCAGAAGAACCATAGGCCACGGTGTGTGCAGATTTCGTCGGACCATTACCACGATCAAAACAAGGGAATACAACACTTCTGGTATTTATAGACAGGTTCTTAAAATGGACGGAACTAATACTAATGCGAAGTGCAACGGCGGCAGCCCTCCAAAAAGCGTTCAGGGAAAGAATCCTGGCAAGATTTGGCGTGCCAAAGGTCCTCATCACTGACAACGGCGCACAATTCACCAGCAAGGCATTCAAGAGTTTCCTGCAGGATTTGGGGGTGAGACACCAGTACACGGCACCGTACATACCGCAGGAAAACCCCACGGAAAGAGCAAATCGCACAGTAAAGACAATGATTGCTCAATATGCTGGAGCAAACCAAAGCTGTTGGGATGAGGCGTTGCCAGAAATCACGTTGGCCGTAAACAACAGCGTGACAGCATCCACGCCAGTGTTTGTAACACAGGGTCGAGAGCCTCGACTTCCCCAGGCTTTATATGATGAGGTAGCCAATGGCACAGGACGGACTACACAGGATCCGAAAGCAAACGCTAACAAACTCAAAGAAATATTTGAGATTGTTCGCAGGAGTTTGGAGAAGGCGGCGCAAGATCAGGCACGTTATTACAATCTGCGCAGGAGACAATGGAAACCAAGCGTGTGGCTTAAGGAACATCATCTATCCAATGCAGTGGATGGATTTGCGGCAAAACTGACACCTAGATTTGGAGGATCATACCAGATCGTGGACTTCATATCGCCGGTAATATGCAAACTGCAATCACAGGCGGATAAAAAGATACGGCGAGCACACGTTGGAGACCTAAAATCACATACGGCGGTTAGGGAAACCAGGTCAGACGAATAATTTTTTTTTACATATAAATGTTGCAGAGGGCGATAGTAGAGTACATACAGAGAAAGAACAGCACACCAATAAACTCATGGGTTAACATAAAGTTAAAAAAAAATAATTTTCTTTTTATTGAAAAGTGGTTACAAAAATTTGGGACCACCCTAATCCGTCGAAACACTCACAAGCACCCAAAAACGCACACAATGAACAAAAAAAAAAAAAAAAACAACAATAATAATATATAATAACAAATAACATTTTTCTTCCTGGAGAAAAATAATAATAAAATATTTGTTTTCCTTTGCGAAAAATAATAATAAAATATTTGTTTTCCTTTGCGAAAAATAATAATAATATTTTTGGGACCACCCTAATTCATCGAGCATCCAAAACAGGCTCGGCAAACATTCAATGAAAAATTTTGTTTGATAATTTTTTTTTGTTGCTGAAAAATAATTTTTGGGACCACCCTAATCCGAGGCCAGGAAACATTCTTTTCCAACAAGAGGAAAAAAAGGGACGGTCAGTGGTCAGCAAAGCAAAACGAAAATGTTGTTGTTGTTTACGTTTCACGCAACGTACAGCGAACGAAAGATAAGAGAGCCCAAACATTTGTTGTTGTCGCGGCGGTCAGTGGCCGGCAACGCAAACATTTTTTGTTGTTTACTTTTCGTTTTCTTTGTATAGCAAAGACATCTAAGTCACAGAGAGCGGTGCAGAAAGCGAAGCAGAGGAAAGAAAAGAGAAGACCGGTTATATTGCGCTGATATGCATAACACATTGCTAAGAGGTTAACAAAACTGAGAGGAATTGCTCTCAGAGAGAATGCTATTTGTTGTTGGGTGCATCGCGTCTGATTAAGCCGAACAATTAAACAAATATACACAACGAGGGAATTATAATGCGCAAAATGTATTATGTACGTTTAGGTTTACATATATATATGATTATGATTACAGCGAAGGAACTATTACATGAGTAATGACAATTATATAATAATATATTATATTATTATTATATATACACGAGATCGCTAAAACAGGGGTACATATATATATATATATATATATATATATATATATATATATATATGACATTTTCTATATATATATATATATATATATGAACATGTATCTATGCATATATATATATATATATATATATATATATATATGTATATATATATATAACGACGAGGGAAATACAACACGATACAAATACAACACGAATTCGCTATTGTGCATATATACATACATATATATATAATTCCACATAAAAGGGGAAGTGAAGCTGCAGCTACGTTGCTGTGACGTCAGCAAAGCAAGCAATTAGCACACATAATTGTTGTTGCGATTACAGCCAGAGGCCGCCGGTAGCGGCGCTCTGCTTTGAGGCGCCGTCTGCTGTGCGTTCTAGACCGAAGATCGGGGTTCGCGCCCCCGTGGGGCGTGGGAAAGAACTTGGCCAAGTATGGCCGCTTCACATTTTTCAATTATTAATAGCCAAAAAAAATGTTAATAATGCTTTCCCAAGCAAATTCGGCCACCCGAAACAATTTGAATCAAATTGTTAAACATTTAATTATGTGTAGACAATTTAAATAAAATTGTTAACGGTTTGACACAATTACGGTGTTCAGCTCGCAATTTTCAAATTGCCTATTTTTGTATGTACATACACACATACCCAATAATGGCATATATATATGCCGTGGGTACATACATATATAGTGAGAGAGAGAAACCGTAATCCTGGGCGCAAGGTGCCCAATCAGAGGATGAGGGGGCGGTCGCCAAGGAGAGGAGGAGAGAAGCAAGGGACCAAAAGGCAAACGGAATATCGCGCCTGCGCGGCGACTATAAAAGGGCGACCGCCCACGCAGTTGAACATTACAAAGCAAGCAACAGGATGATCAACACTAGGAAACCTACCAGCACACCGACGTTCTGGAGCTGGCCGCGTCGCCGATCCTGGACGAGGACCAGGCGTTGGCGGCAGGGCTGACGCCACCGGCAACGGCGTCGCCCAAACGGGAGGTCCCGCCGCTATGGTGGGCCAACGAGCAGTTTCTTAAGCGAGGAACTAGCAGGGATGCTATGCGAAGAAGGATTTGAACTAAAAGCAACACAGAGACAGGTGCGGTTGGCAGATGGCCGGACTGGTGTCGTTACGGAACAAGTGGAGGCACAGATACAGCTCGGCAACAAAACTGTAAACATGCCGTTATTAATTCTGTCGGGAGTCATCGACGAACTGGTGCTGGGATGGGATTTCCTCTCCAACATGGGAACTAACTTCGAATGCGCAGGAATCGAAGTCAGAATCCCGACTCGTCGACAAAACAACAGAGTACAAGAAGAGAAACTCTCGGCTGTCAACAAATAACATTTTTCTTCCTGGAGAAAAATAATAAATATTTGTTTTCCTTTGCGAAAAATAATAAAAAATATCTGTTTTCCTTTGCGAAAAATAATAATAATATTTTTGGGACCACCCTAATCATCGAGCATCCAAAACAGGCACGGCAAACATTCAATGAAAATTTTGTTTGATAATTTTTTTGTTGCTGAAAAAAAATTTTTTTTAAATATAATTTTGGGACCACCCTAATCCGAGGCCAGGAAACATTCTTTTCCAACAAGAGGAAAAAAAGGGACGGCAGTGGTCGCAAAGCAAAACGAAAATGTTGTTGTTGTTACGTTTCACGCAATGTACAGCAACGAAAAAAGAGAGCCCAGATTGTTGTGCGCGGCGGATGGCCGCAACCATTTTGACTTTCGTTTCTTTGATAGCAAGACACAAGTCAAGAAAGCGGTGCAGAAAGCGAAGCAAAGGAAAGAAAAGAGAAGACCGGCGCTGAAAACAACTAGGCAAACTGAGCCTTTTGCCCTGTACCGACACAAAACACACGGGAAATACGCAAAAAATAAAAAAAAATAACAAGAACAAATATAAAAAAAATAAAAAAAAAATATAACAATCAAAAAAAAAAAAAAAAAATAAAAAAAAAAAGACATTTATAAAAAAAAAAAAAAGGACAGTACTTTGCATCTAAAAAAAATGAAAAAAATGCAAAAAAAAACGACGAGGGAAATACAACACGAACAAAACAACACGAATTCGCTATTGTGCAAAACAACAAAAAAATTCCACAAAAAGGGGAAGTGAAGCTGCAGCACTTGCTGTGACGTCAGCAAAGCAAGCAATTAGCACACATAATTGTTGTTGCGATTACAGCCAGAGGCCGCCGGCAGGGGCACTCTGTTTTGAGGCGCCGTCTGCTGTGCGTTCAGACCGAAGATCGGGGTTCGCGCCCCCGTGGGGCTTGGGAAAGAACTTGGCCAAGTATGGCCGCTTCACATTTTCAATAAAAGCCAAAAAAAGTAATGCTTTCCCAAGCAAATTTGGCCACCCGAAACAATTTGAATCAAATTGTTAAACATTTAAATGTGTAGACAATTTAAAAAAATTGTTAACGATTTGACACAATACGGTGTTCGGCTCGCAGTTTTCAAATTGCCTATTTTTGTATGACAACACACATACCCAAAATGGCAAAATATGCCGTGGGTACAACAAAAGTGAGAGAGAGAAACCGAATCCTGGGCGCAAGGTGCCCAATCAGAGGATGAGGGGGCGGTCGCCAAGGAGAGGAGGAGAGAAGCAAGGGACCAAAAGGAAAACGGAATATCGCGCCTGCGCGGCGACTATAAAAGGGCGACCGCCCACGCAGTTGGACATTACAAAGCAAGCAACAGGATGATCAACACTAGGAAACCTACCAGCACACCGACGTTCTGGAGCTGGCCGCGTCGCCGATCCGGACGAGGACCAGGCGTTGGCGGCAGGGCTGACGCCACCGGCAACGGCGTCGCCCAAACGGGAGGTCCCGCCGCTATGGTGGGCCAACGAGCAGTTTCTAAGCGAGGAACTAGCAGGGATGCTATGCGAAGAAGGATTTGAACTAAAAGCAACACAGAGACAGGTGCGCTTGGCAGATGGCCGGACTGGTGTCGTTACGGAACAAGTGGAGGCACAGAAAAGCTCGGCAACAAAACTGTAAACATGCCGTTATTAATTCTGTCGGGAGTCATCGACGAACTGGTGCTAGGATGGGATTTCCTCTCCAACATGGGAACTAACTTCGAATGCGCAGGAATCGAAGTCAGAATCCCGACTCGTCGACAAAACAACAGAGTACAAGAAGAGAAACTCTCGGCTGTCAACAAATAACATTTTTCTTCCTGGAGAAAAATAATAATAAAATATTTGTTTTCCTTTGCGAAAAATAATAATAAAATATCTGTTTTCCTTTGCGAAAAATAATAATAATATTTTTGGGACCACCCTAATTCATCGAGCATCCAAAACAGGCACGGCAAACATTCAATGAAAAATTTTGTTTGATAATTTTTTTTTGTTGCTGAAAAAAAATTTTTTTTTTAAATATTAATTTTTGGGACCACCCTAATCCGAGGCCAGGAAACATTCTTTTCCAACAAGAGGAAAAAAAGGACGGTCAGTGGTCAGCAAAGCAAAACGAAAATGTTGTTGTTGTTTACGTTTCACGCAATGTACAGCGAACGAAAGATAAGAGAGCCCAAGCATTTGTTGTTGTCGCGGCGGTCAGTGGCCGGCAACGCAAACATTTGTTGTTGTTTACTTTTCGTTTTCTTTGCATAGCAAAGACATCTAAGTCACAGAAAGCGGTGCAGAAAGCGAAGCAAAGGAAAGAAAAGAGAAGACCGGTTATATTGCTCTGATATGCATAACACATTGCTAAGAGGTTAACAAAACTGAGAGGAATTGCTCTCAGAGAGAATGTAATTTGTTGTTGGTTGCATCGCGTCTGATTAAGCCGAACAATTAAACAAATATACACAACGAGGGAATTAAATGCGCAAAATGTATTATGTATGTTTAGGTTTAATATATATATGATTATGATTACAGCGAAGGAACTATTACATGAGTAATGACAATTAATATAAATATATATATATATATATGTACCTCTGTTTAGCGATCTCGTGTATATATATATATATATATATATATATATATGGACATGTATCTTTGCATCTATATATATATATATATATGGACATATATATATATGCATATATATATAAAACGACGAGGGAAATACAACACGATACAAATACAACACGAATTCGCTATTGTGCATATATACATACATATATATATAATTCCACATAAAAGGGGAAGTGAAGCTGCAGCTACGTTGCTGTGACGTCAGCAAAGCAAGCAATTAGCACACATAATTGTTGTTGCGATTACAGCCAGAGGCCGCCGGCAGGGGCACTCTGTTTTGAGGCGCCGTCTGCTGTGCGTTCTAGACCGAAATCGGGGTTCGCGCCCCCGTGGGGCTTGGGAAAGAACTTGGCCAAGTATGGCCGCTTCACATTTTTCAATTATTAATAGCCAAATAAAATGTTAATGCTTTCCCAAGCAAATTTGGCCACCCGAAACAATTTGAATCAAATTGTTAAACATTTAATTATGTGTAGACAATTTAAATAAAATTGTTAACGATTTGACACAATTACGGTGTTCGGCTCGCAGTTTTCAAATTGCCTATTTTTGTATGTACATACACACATACCCAATAATGGCATATATATATGCCGTGGGTACATACATATATAGTGAGAGAGAGAAACCGTAATCCTGGGCGCAAGGTGCCCAATCAGAGGATGAGGGGGCGGTCGCCAAGGAGAGGAGGAGAGAAGCAAGGGACCAAAAGGAAAACGGAATATCGCGCCTGCGCGGCGACTATAAAAGGGCGACCGCCCACGCAGTTGGACATTACAAAGCAAGCAACAGGATGATCAACACTAGGAAACCTACCAGCACACCGACGTTCTGGAGCTGGCCGCGTCGCCGATCCTGGACGAGGACCAGGCGGTGGCGGCAGGGCTGACGCCATCGGCAACGGCGTCGCCCAAACGGGAGGTCCCGCCGCTATGGTGGCCGACCAAGGAGGAGAAGAGGGCGATCCCGCCCGGCGTCATGTTCCCCACAGTGTGGGAGATTTCTTCTGAATCGGAGGAGGAGGAAGCCACGCCAGCACCCGCTGCGCCGAAGCGGGCCAGGGTCAAAGGGAGCCGACCTGCCCCCCGGAGCAGCCATTCCGGGCCCCGGAGCAGCCGTTCGGAGCACCGGTGCAGCCCACCTGCCTCCCGGAGCAGCCCATCTGCCCCCCGGAGCAGCCGTTCGTCCCTCCAGTGCAGCCCATCTGCCCACCGGAGCAGCCGATCTGCCCACCGGGGCCATCGGCGTATGTGCCCCGCACCCCCGGGTGGTCTCTGGGGCTGGAGCTGGCGTTCCCACGGGCGGCGCAGGAGGAGCAGTTCGAGGAGACGCCGAGGCCGCCCACCAGGTATGAGGAGTTGGTGGGCGTGCCATGGCCGCGGGACGTGGTCCAGGCGTCGAAGGAATTGAACCCCGGAAGCGCCGGGTATACCTGGTGTGGATAGGGCGAAGGTACAAAAAGGCGGGGCAGGGGCGGATCCGCGTGTTCCGGGAAAGACTTAAATAAAAATTGAAAAAAACAGTCACTTTTATTAATCCGAAGAAAGAGGGGAGTGTGAGAAACAAAAGTGTTCCCCACAACAGTTACACAATTTCAGCGACCCTCTGGTATGCCCCCTTCAGCGTCGCCTCTGTCATGCAGGGAGCAGAAGTCCCGTTGCTTACGGCGGCCAGAGTATAAAAGGGCGCGCAACAGCGCATGAATTTGTAAAAGGAGTCCGAGTTTATTAAAAAAAAAAAATAAATAAAACACGTCTACGGACTATTAATCAACTAACTTTTCTTTATTGATAAGTTTAAAACAACTTAAATTGGTTACAAATTATAGGTTTTTTATAACTATCTAGAATTTAGACTTGGAATTTAATAACAACATAACTACTGTTTACTGATTACATTCTTATACTTTTCTATTTCTTAAGAACTATAGTGGTTTGACTTACTTATTCTGTTTATTATTACTTTAGAATATACTTATTTAGATTTAATAGTTAAGCAATTCTTTACTTTATTATTGAGGTGTAAAGGTGAAATTTTGTTTTGAAATGAAGTGAAGTGGGGTTAACGTAACTTCTCCCCCTTTAGAAAGAATCTCCTGAATCTGTTGTTATACGATTTAATTCTTGTGTTTTAAAACTAAGCTAAAATTAACATATCTGATAAAAATAATTATCTTTATTTTTAATTTCTATGTTAACCAGTTAATTTATTATTTCCAAATCTTCCAATATTTTGTAAATTTTTTATTTTGATTTTTAAAATATATTTTCCTTATCTAACTCTAATTTTGTTATTTTCTATACCTACTACATTTTAAAGTGTATTGAATTTTTCATATTTTAATTTCTTTGTTGTTAAATTTTATATATTTCGTATTTGCGTTCCTAACTATTATGGTTTCTTTATCTAACTAATATTTCATTTCATTTCTTTGTATCAATTTGCAATTTTTCTTAAATAAATTTTACTTTTTCGCATTTATTCAATTTTTTGATACAGATCTTGCATCTCAACAATCCAAATAATCAATGGCGCCTCTACGAATATCTCTGTGGAACCCAACGGTGTTTCACGGCATAAACTTGAACTTACCCAATTCCTACACGACAATCACATTGATGTAATGCTGCTTTCTGAGACGCACCTTACTAACAAATACAACTTTCAAATACGTGGATACGTATTCTACGGCACAAATCATCCGGATGGAAAAGCACATGGTGGAACCGGTATTCTAATAAGAAACCGCATCAAACACGAGTTCCACAAAAGGTTTGCGACAAACTATCTCAAGCCACATCTATTATTTACAATCGACATCCCATCTTACTATAGCCGCTGTATATTTCCTCCCCGCTTTACAATCTCTGAAATCAATTCATCATCAATTTACAATTCACTGGGACAGCGATTTATAGCAGCAGGAGACTATAACGCGAAACACCCGCACTGGGGTTCTCGCCTCGTGACCGCAAAAGGAAGGCAGCTATACAACGCAATCATAAAGCCAAGCAACAAACTCAACTATGTTTCTCCGGATACTCCTACATACTGGCCAGCAACCCCAACAAACAACCAGACTTAATAGATTTTGCTGTGACAAAAAACATCCCACGCAATCTGATAAGCGCCGTAGCACTTCCGGATCTTTCATCCGACCACTCCCCCGTGTTATTAAATCTACTCCAATCCCCGGAATATGTGGAATATTCTAATAGACTCACAACACACAGAACCAACTGGCTCAAGTACAAGAAATACGTTAGCTCTCACCTCGATCTTGCTCCGCAGTTCAATATTGAAGCGGACATCGACTGCTCTGCTGACTTATTAGAATCAGTACTTGTTGCAGCAGCTAAGATCTCTACTCCACAACGCGCGCATGTGCAGACGAATAAACGTAAAACTAATCTTCAAATAGAACAACTTGTTCTGGAAAAGCGACGATTGCGACGTGAATGGCAGTCTCACCGGTCGCCATCTACAAAACAACGCTTTAAAGATGCTTCACGCAGGCTCAGCAAAGCTCTTAAGCATGAAGAAGCAGATGCCCAACGCCGCTACATAGAGCAATTATCACCAACCAGTACCAAGCATCCTTTGTGGAGGGCTCACCCTACACTCAGTGCGCCGATCGAAACGGTAACGCCTATAAGAAACTCCTCAGGCTGTTGGGCCCGTAGCGACAAAGACAGAGCTAACACATTTGCTTCTCACCTACGTCATGTATTCCAACCAAACCCCGCAACAAATTCGTTTCTACTATCATCCTGTGTATCTGATAGTCCTGCCGAGCCTGAACCACCTGAATTTCGTCCAAATGAAATTGTAAAAGTCATAAAAGAACAGATGAAACCAAAGAAAGCTCCAGGCTGCGATCTAATAACTCAAGAAATGATCATTGAACTTCCAAACTGTGCTATTTCCCTCATCTGTAAACTTTTCAACGCGATTACAACCATCGGCTACTTCCCAAAAAAATGGAGGAAATCAGTCATTATAATGATTCCCAAACCAGGAAAAGACCATACAATACCATCATCGTACAGACCAATTAGCCTACTACCGTGCTTGTCTAATATTAAATTTTTGGGACCACCCTAATCCGAGGCCAGGAAACATTCTTTTCCAACAAGAGGAAAAAAAGGGACGGTCAGTGGTCAGCAAAGCAAAACGAAAATGTTGTTGTTGTTTACGTTTCACGCAATGTACAGCGAACGAAAGATAAGAGAGCCCAAGCATTTGTTGTTGTCGCGGCGGTCAGTGGCCGGCAACGCAAACATTTGTTGTTGCAGAAAGCGGTGCAGAAAGCGAAGCAAAGGAAAGAAAAGAGAAGACCGGTTATATTGCGCTGATATGCATAACACATTGCTAAGAGGTTAACAAAACTGAGAGGAATTGCTCTCAGAGAGAATGTAATTTGTTGTTGGTTGCATCGCGTCTGATTAAGCCGAACAATTAAACAAATATACACAACGAGGGAATTATAATGCGCAAAATGTATTATGTATGTTTAGGTTTATATATATATATGATTATGATTACAGCGAAGGAACTATTACATGAGTAATGACAATTATATATAAATATATATATATATATATACACGAGATCGCTAAAACAGAGGTACATATATATATATATATATATATATATATATATATATTTATGGACATGTATCTTTGCATCTATATATATATATATATGGACATATATATATATGCATATATATATATAAACGACGAGGGAAATACAACACGATACAAATACAACACGAATTCGCTATTGTGCATATATACATACATATATATATAATTCCACATAAAAGGGGAAGTGAAGCTGCAGCTACGTTGCTGTGACGTCAGCAAAGCAAGCAATTAGCACACATAATTGTTGTTGCGATTACAGCCAGAGGCCGCCGGCAGGGGCACTCTGTTTTGAGGCGCCGTCTGCTGTGCGTTCTAGACCGAAGATCGGGGTTCGCGCCCCCGTGGGGCTTGGGAAAGAACTTGGCCAAGTATGGCCGCTTCACATTTTTCAATTATTAATAGCCAAATAAAATGTTAATGCTTTCCCAAGCAAATTTGGCCACCCGAAACAATTTGAATCAAATTGTTAAACATTTAATTATGTGTAGACAATTTAAATAAAATTGTTAACGATTTGACACAATTACGGTGTTCGGCTCGCAGTTTTCAAATTGCCTATTTTTGTATGTACATACACACATACCCAATAATGGCATATATATATGCCGTGGGTACATACATATATAGTGAGAGAGAGAAACCGTAATCCTGGGCGCAAGGTGCCCAATCAGAGGATGAGGGGGCGGTCGCCAAGGAGAGGAGGAGAGAAGCAAGGGACCAAAAGGAAAACGGAATATCGCGCCTGCGCGGCGACTATAAAAGGGCGACCGCCCACGCAGTTGGACATTACAAAGCAAGCAACAGGATGATCAACACTAGGAAACCTACCAGCACACCGACGTTCTGGAGCTGGCCGCGTCGCCGATCCTGGACGAGGACCAGGCGGTGGCGGCAGGGCTGACGCCATCGGCAACGGCGTCGCCCAAACGGGAGGTCCCGCCGCTATGGTGGCCGACCAAGGAGGAGAAGAGGGCGATCCCGCCCGGCGTCATGTTCCCCACAGTGTGGGAGATTTCTTCTGAATCGGAGGAGGAGGAAGCCACGCCAGCACCCGCTGCGCCGAAGCGGGCCAGGGTCAAAAGGGAGCCGACCTGCCCCCCGGAGCAGCCGTTCGGAGCACCGGTGCAGCCCACCTGCCCCCCGGAGCAGCCCATCTGCCCCCCGGAGCAGCCGTTCGTCCCTCCAGTGCAGCCCATCTGCCCACCGGAGCAGCCGATCTGCCCACCGGGGCCATCGGCGTATGTGCCCCGCACCCCCGGGTGGTCTCTGGGGCTGGAGCTGGCGTTCCCACGGGCGGCGCAGGAGGAGCAGTTCGAGGAGACGCCGAGGCCGCCCACCAGGTATGAGGAGTTGGTGGGCGTGCCATGGCCGCGGGACGTGGTCCAGGCGTCGAAGGAATTGAACCCCGGGAAGCGCCGGGTATACCTGGTGTGGGATGAGGGGCGAAGGTACAAGATTAAGGCGGGGCAGGGGCGGATCCGCGTGTTCCGGGAAAGACTTAAATAAAAATTGGGAAAAAATACACATGTCACTTTTCATTAATCCGAAGAAAGAGGGGAGTGTGAGAAACAAATATGTGTTCCCCACAACAGTTACACAATTTCAGCGACGCCTCTGGTATGCCCCCTTCAGCGTCGCCTCTGTCATGCAGGGAGCAGAAGTCCCGTTGCTTACGGCGGCCAGAGTATAAAAGGGCGCGCAACAGCGCATGAATTTTGTAAAAGGAGTCGCGAGTTTATTAAAAAAATAAATTAATTGTAAATAAAACACGTCTAGCGGACTTAGTGTGCAAGTATCAACTAACTTTTCTTTATTGATTAAGTTTTAAAGACAACTTAAATTAGGTTTACAAAAGTGCTTAATAGGTTTTCTTATTAACTATTCTAGTTGACATGTGTAAGATCGTTGGTCTACATTTAATAACAATCGATGAACTATGCATTTCCTGTTTACTGTATTACATTGCTTATTGAGCTTTTCTATTTCTTAAGAACTATTTTAGTTGGCATGTGTCAGATCGTTGACTTGTTCATTTCCTGTTTATTGTATTACTTTAGAATATATCTTATTTAGCATTTAATGAGTTAAGCAATTCTTGTACTTTATTATTAAGAGGTGGTAAAGGTGAAATTTGGTTTTGGACATATGTGGGAAGTGAAGTGGGGTTATACGTAACTTCTCCCCCCTTTAGATAAGAATTCTCCTGAATTCTGTTGTTATTGAGCTGAATTTTAATTTTCTTGTGTTTTAAAACAATGTAAGCAATTAATATGATTATTAACAAAAGTATTGCTGCATTACAAAAATAATTTATGTCTTTATGTGTTTTTAATTTTCTTATGTTAAACCAGTTAATTTTATTATTTTCCAATATCTTCTCAAAAGTGATTTGTTTGGTGAAATTTTGTGTATGGTTTGATTTTTTAAAATATCATTTTTTCCTTATCTAACTCGTATGAATTTGTGAAATAAGTATTTTCTATACCTATCGTACAATTTGTAAAGTGTATTAGCATATTTTTCTTCATTTTAATTTCTTTGTTGTTACAATTTTGATATAATGTTTCGTTATTTGCGTTCCTAACTATTATGGTTTCTTTATCTAATTCTAATATTTGCATTTCATTTCTTTGTATCAATTTGCAATTTTTCTTAAATATACAATGTTTACTTTTTCGCATTTCATTCAATTTTTTGATACAGATGCTTGCATCTCAACAATCCAAATAATCAATGGCGCCTCTACGAATATCTCTGTGGAACGCCAACGGTGTTTCACGGCATAAACTTGAACTTACCCAATTCCTACACGACAATCACATTGATGTAATGCTGCTTTCTGAGACGCACCTTACTAACAAATACAACTTTCAAATACGTGGATACGTATTCTACGGCACAAATCATCCGGATGGAAAAGCACATGGTGGAACCGGTATTCTAATAAGAAACCGCATCAAACACGAGTTCCACAAAAGGTTTGCGACAAACTATCTACAAGCCACATCTATTATTGTACAATCGGACATCCGCAATCTTACTATAGCCGCTGTATATTGTCCTCCCCGCTTTACAATCTCTGAAGATCAATTCATGCATGCAATTTACAATTCACTGGGACAGCGATTTATAGCAGCAGGAGACTATAATGCGAAACACCCGCACTGGGGTTCTCGCCTCGTGACCGCAAAAGGAAGGCAGCTATACAACGCAATCATAAAGCCAAGCAACAAACTCAACTATGTTTCTCCGGATACTCCTACATACTGGCCAGCAGACCCCAACAAACAACCAGACTTAATAGATTTTGCTGTGACAAAAAACATCCCACGCAATCTGATAAGCGCCGTAGCACTTCCGGATCTTTCATCCGACCACTCCCCCGTGTTATTAAATCTACTCCAATCCCCGGAATATGTGGAATATTCTAATAGACTCACAACACACAGAACCAACTGGCTCAAGTACAAGAAATACGTTAGCTCTCACCTCGATCTTGCTCCGCAGTTCAATATCGAAGCGGACATCGACTGCTCTGCTGACTTATTAGAATCAGTACTTGTTGCAGCAGCTAAGATCTCTACTCCACAACGCGCGCATGTGCAGACGAATAAACGTAAAACTAATCTTCAAATAGAACAACTTGTTCTGGAAAAGCGACGATTGCGACGTGAATGGCAGTCTCACCGGTCGCCATCTACAAAACAACGCTTTAAAGATGCTTCACGCAGGCTCAGCAAAGCTCTTAAGCATGAAGAAGCAGATGCCCAACGCCGCTACATAGAGCAATTATCACCAACCAGTACCAAGCATCCTTTGTGGAGGGCTCACCCTACACTCAGTGCGCCGATCGAAACGGTAACGCCTATAAGAAACTCCTCAGGCTGTTGGGCCCGTAGCGACAAAGACAGAGCTAACACATTTGCTTCTCACCTACGTCATGTATTCCAACCAAACCCCGCAACAAATTCGTTTCTACTATCATCCTGTGTATCTGATAGTCCTGCCGAGCCTGAACCACCTGAATTTCGTCCAAATGAAATTGTAAAAGTCATAAAAGAACAGATGAAACCAAAGAAAGCTCCAGGCTGCGATCTAATAACTCAAGAAATGATCATTGAACTTCCAAACTGTGCTATTTCCCTCATCTGTAAACTTTTCAACGCGATTACAACCATCGGCTACTTCCCAAAAAAATGGAGGAAATCAGTCATTATAATGATTCCCAAACCAGGAAAAGACCATACAATACCATCATCGTACAGACCAATTAGCCTACTACCGTGCTTGTCTAAGCTTTTTGAAAAATGCCTGTTGACGCGCATAATTCCTCATCTGAGAAGACACAACACAATCCCAACACATCAATTTGGCTTCCGAGAAAAGCATGGAACCATCGAGCAAGTTAACCGAATTACATCAGAAATACGTACAGCATACGAACATCGGGAATACTGCAGCGCAATATTCCTCGACGTCTCCCAGGCCTTCGATCGAGTGTGGCTTGAAGGTCTCATGCATAAAATCAAATCGACGCTCCCAGTGTACACTCATAAGCTTCTCGAGTCGTACCTCTACAATAGAGTCTTCGCAGTGAGATGCAACACCACTACATCTGATGATCATATTATAGAAGCTGGAGTTCCCCAGGGAAGTGTATTGGGACCAACACTATACGTAATTTACACAGCGGACATCCCCATAAACGAGCGGCTAACAACATCTACGTTTGCCGACGACACCGCAATTCTTAGTCGTTCCAGATGCCCCATTGAAGCAACAGCACGTCTATCTGAACATTTGGCGGTAGTAGAGAAATGGCTAGCCGACTGGCGTATTAAAATAAATAACCAAAAGTGTAAACATATCACGTTTACTCTCAACATGCAAACATGTCCTCCGTTAGCACTGTCTAATACGCAACTCCCACAAGCCAAAGAAATAACGTACCTTGGCGTTCATCTTGATAGGCGGCTTACCTGGCGTCGCCACCTTGAAGCAAAAAAAACGCAGATTAAGCTAAAAGCTAATAACCTCTATTGGCTTTTGAATCCCCGATCTCCTCTCAGCTTAGACTACAAGGTCCTACTCTACAATTCCACCATAAAACCAGTGTGGACCTACGGCTCGCAGCTGTGGGGAAACGCGTGCAGTAGCAATATTGATGTCATCCAGCGAGCACAATCAAAAATCCTGAGAACTATCACTGGGGCACCATGGTATGTTCGAAACGAGAACATTCATAGAGATTTGAACGTTATATATGTCAAAGATGAGATAGCAAGACAAAAAGCGAGCTACAACATTAAACTATCTTCACACCCAAATCCTCTTGCTCAACGGTTAACTCGGGTTTGCAGTCGAACCCGCCTTAAACGAAACGACCTTCCAGCCCAGCAATAAACCCTTGGGGCACCGTAGATCATATTAAGTCAACATGACTGTTAGTTAAGCTTTAAATATAAGATTTGATAAACTTATTGTAAGTCTCCCTTGGAGAAGATTCACTAAATAAAGGCAAAGTATTAAAAAAAAAAGAAAAAAAAATTCAATTTTTTATTTGTTTTATAGGTGTATGTGGAATTTTTATATTTAAATATCAATTCTGATTCCTGATCTGTTTCAAAGTTTTCTTCATTAGGCACCGGTATTATCTGTTGTATTTTCAATGTTATAAAGTTCTTTGGGATTTTTATTGCGAAGACTAAAAGATTATTTCTGAACATAGCTGTTGCTAACTTGATATGGTTTAATTTGTTAAAATCGATATTGTATTTTTTAATTTCATGCTCTGTTAATATGCTGGAGTGTAATATATTGTACCTAGCAGAAGCAACGTTATCTTGTAAATGTTCTATCTTATTTTTTATTAACTGAATTTTTATTTGTTGGTCATAATATAAGTTCTCCTGATATCTGTTATTTTCGAATTTGCTAATTGCATTCAATTGTCTCTCTATTGTATATCTATCTGATTTAACTATTTCTTCAATGTATTTTATTGTATCGTTAAAATACGTATTTATGTAAATTTGCTTGTTTAATGCCTCCTCTGTTTCTTGCATGTTTTCTCTAAACGTTGAGATATGCTTCTCAACTTCTTTCCTGTCTTCCTCGTCCATTGTTCCGAATAACCATTTAGCTGAACTACCGACTACATTGACTAACCCTCTTCTACTGCGATTGTGGCTACCATATAGGGTATATAACTTGTTTTTTGTTTCCATCAGTTCCGTTTTTAGTATATGTCTGTTGTCATTGTTCGTCATTTGTATATTCTTTTCTATTTCGTTTAAAATATTGTCAATATCTTTTAGATTTATTATGTGTACAACTATATCCGTTGTAATGACTATCTCTTGGTTTTTCATTTCTATTTGCGCATTCCCGTCCTGATCAAGTATTTCTTGAGTCGTTAGTGTTCCCGATGTTGTTGTTATTGCCACCGTCATCAGTACCGTCATTAACATGGTTATCGTTAGTATTTTCTGTAAATTTATAAGGTCGTCTAATATTTATTGGGTCAATATTACTGAGATTTGCTTTTTTGAATTTCGGAGCTTCTTTGTGTCTTTACGTTTTTCTTCATAATGTTCCCTGTTACTGTTGTGCTTATCTTATTTGTTTAGCGTTATCTATATTTTCTTTTATCTTTGTCAATTCTATCTTATTGTTGTGGGCTTCGCTAGGGGTACATTTGATTGTGGAATGATATCTTTCGTTGTAATTTCTCACTGTTCTCTGCATATTTCGCTTTACTGACATATTCGCTACTTCCGTTTTATACGTAATTCTAAACTTTTCTGCTAGTGAATTGTGGAGTCTTTTTACATCTGAATTGCCAGTGTGACTATTAGGTTTTGTTAAGTGTAATTCTATCCCTTCTCGTCTTAGTAATTCTTTAATTCTAAATGAATCAAATTCGTTGTCAGCTATTATTTTAACCGGCTTACCTATTTTCGTAAAATGTTCCTCCAATTGTTCTACTATAGTGATATGATTTCTATCATTTAATGGGTATACTGCTGCGAACTTTGAAAATTTATCTATAATCGTTAAAAAATGTGTATTTTTCACTACATATGTATCCAAGTGTATTATCTGATTTTTATCCGATGGGGTTTCTGTTTTATTGAATTTGTTTTTAATAGGGTTTCTATCATATTTTATTTCTTTACAAAAATCGCATTGATTTATAACAATTTGCACTAACTCTAACAAATTTTGGAAAGTAAATTTTGTTTTTCAATTGATTATATGTTTCCTGAATTCCTGAGTGCATACTTTCTCTTATATGATAAAACGAAATTTATCTTACTGCTTCTGTTTCATGTTCAATATCTTGAGCTCTGAGTGTGCATTTTATGAATTCTAGTTGTTTATTGGCTGAAAACATTTCTATTAATTTTTCTTGTACTACGTTATATTCTTGATACGATAGTTCTGAATAGATTCCGACTTTTCCTTTGTGTATATATCTCCTAAAAATATCGCCCATTGTTGGAAAGTCATGTTTTGCTATAAATATTATTGATTTTCCATGAATTGTTTTATACTCGTCTGTTTTACTGTCTGTAATAATTATTTGTGTTTTATATTTGTTAACTATTTCCTCTTTTATAAAAAAATGATTATGTAAATTTTCTTCTGCTGAATGTACTGTTGATGTTGAGAGATTATCTTCAATGTTTGCTATCACGTTTATGTCTGAAATATTATCGTTGTATTCATTGTCTTTTTCGTTTTCGGTTTTGTTCGTATAGTCGCTGTCTTCCAATCTACTAAGAAAATCTGCCACTCTGTTCTCTTTTCCTTTCAAGTAATCTATCTCGAATTGATATTCTCCTAATTTTAATAACCATCTCTGGTGTTTAGGTGAAATATCTTTACCTTTATGTTTTGAATGTAAGAATTTTATTGGCTGGTGGTCGGTTAATATTTTAAATTTATTCCCGTAAAGGTATGGTCTGAAATAATTTACGCTCCATAGTATTGCTAAAAATTCTTTGTCTGTTGCTGAGTAATTTTTTTCATGATTGTTTAGTGTTCTTGATGCAAAGCAGATCGGATGACCGTCTTGAGACAAAACAGATCCAATTGCATAATTTGATGCATCTGTGGTTAATGTAAATTTTTTTTCGAAATTGGGATACCTTAAAATTGGGTGAGAGCTAATTAAATGTTTTAATTTTTCAAATGCTTCGACATAGGTGGGGTCTTTTAAATTTATTTTAACATTTTTTTTCAAATACTTGGCTATTGGCTGTGCTACTTTAGCATAATCTTTTATAAATTTTCTATAATAACCTGTTATACCTAAAATGCTTTTTATTTGCTTCTCTGTTCGTGGTAACAATAGTTTTTCTATGATTGCAATCTTATTTGAATTTGGCTTAATGCCCTCTTTTGTAAGGATGTGTCCTAGAAATTCAGTTTCCTTTTTCATGAAATTGCACTTGTCAACCTGTATTTTTAAGTTTTTCTTCTCTAATATCTGGAATATTTCGTTGATAGCTTGAATGTGTTCTTTAAATGAGGTGCTGAAAATAAGTATATCATCTAGATACACGACGCATTTCTTATTAATATGGTCCCTAAGTATTTCATTCATAAGTCCCTGAAAAGTGGCAGGGGCATTTTTTAACCCAAATGGCTATACGAGTTTATGTATAGCCCATGTGGCGTTACGAATGCCGTTTTTTTTTCTGTCTTCTTCTCTTACTAAAATCTGACCTAACCTTTGGCTAAATCTACTGTAGTGAAGTATTGAGCTCTTTCCAGTTTATCCAGAATTGAATTAATGTTCGGAATAGGAAATTTGTCATCAATAGTGATTTCATTTAATTTTCTGTAGTTTATTACTATTCTAAACTTTTTCTTTTCTGAATTGTCAATCTTCTTCGGGATTACTATAAGTGGACTGAAATATCTTGAATTGCTCTTTCTAATTATTCCCTGTTCTTCCATTTCTTTTATTTGTTTCCTGACTTCCTCCTCGTGTTGTGGTGGATATCTATAGAGTTTTGAGTTTAATTGGTCCTCTGTAGTAGTCCGTATTTCGTGTTCAATTTCAGTCGTACTAGTTAGTTGGTCTCCCTCTTTAAAAAATAATTTATTGAATCGTTGTACAATAGCTTTAATTTCTCTGACTTCTTCTTCATTTAAGTGATCGAGTTTCAAATTTTCTAAGTTTTTACTGCTACTTTCTAATACAGAAACTTCTTCGTATTGATATGGATTGTTTATAATTACGTTTTCTTTATGATTTAAAATTAGAACCTTTTTCTCAATGTTAATGAATGCATTCAAAAAATTTAGGAGGTCTATCCCTATGATAAAATTGTATTTTCTTCCCTTAAGTGGGGCTAATTTCCATCGTACTCTTGCGTTATTTGGTAAATTAAACTCTTTTGGTGCTGTGGTATGAATTTCGTACGCTATTACGTCTTTGCTGTTAATTGTAGTGTATGATATGGGTGTATTTAGTCTCATTTTTCTGTAACCGTTAATCTGATCGCTCACTAAGCTCAAGGTAGCTCCTGTGTCTATTAATGCAACGTATTTCTGTCTGTCTATGTTAAGTTCTATTAGTGGTAATCCTTCCGAGGCGGCTTCGTAAAAAAAACGGTATTGTTGAATTCTGCTTGTTGATAGTTTTCCCTTTGATTGCTACCGTGGTCATCGTTGGAGTCATTGTAGTCACTGTTGTAGTTGTCGTTTTCGTATCGGTTTTGTTCAGTATTGTTTTGGTATTGGTTGGATTCTATGTTATCTACCTCCATAGGTACCACATTCGCTGGCCTATTCTGTCTGGATTGATGTGATCCTGATTGCTGATAGTTCTGATTATTTTGGTACTGCCTACTTTTTCCGGAATAGTTGCCTCTAAAATTCTGAGGGGTATTATTCTGTCTAAACTGTCCTGAGTTGTTGCTCTGATAATGCAGTTGTTGGTTATTATTGTTTTGTTGTGCATTTTGCATTATGTTGTTTTATTGCTTATATTGTTGTTGGTTGT